>CM045448.1:2873274-2958168 GCA_024666655.1 Dascyllus trimaculatus | reverse complement strand
TAGAGGGTAAATGTAGTATTAGAGGGTAAATGTAGTATTAGAGGGTAAATGTAGTAGTAGAGGGTAAATGTAGTACTAGAGGGTAAATGTAGTACTAGAGGGTAAATGTAGTGTTAGAGGGTAAATGTAGTGTTAGAGGGTAAATGTAGTACTAGAGGGTAAATGTAGTATTAGAGGGTAAATGTAGTATTAGAGGGTAAATGTAGTATTAGAGGGTAAATGTAGTATTAGAGGGTAAATGTAGTATTAGAGGGTAAATGTAGTGTTAGAGGGTAAATGTAGTATTAGAGGGTAAATGTAGTATTAGAAGGTAAATGTAGTATTAGAGGGTAAATGTAGTATTAGAGGGTAAATGTAGTGTTGGAGGGTAAATGTAGTATTAGAGGGTAAATGTAGTAGTAGAGGGTAAATGTAGTATTAGAGGGTAAATGTAGTGTTGGAGGGTAAATGTAGTGTTAGAGGGTAAATGTAGTAGTAGAGGGTAAATGTAGTATTAGAGGGTAAATGTAGTATTAGAAGGTAAATGTAGTATTAGAGGGTAAATGTAGTGTTGGAGGGTAAATGTAGTGTTAGAGGGTAAATGTAGTGTTAGAGGGTAAATGTAGTGTTAGAGGGTAAATGTAGTACTAGAGGGTAAATGTAGTGTTGGAGGGTAAATGTAGTATTAGAGGGTAAATGTAGTGTTAGAGGGTAAATGTAGTACTAGAGGGTAAATGTAGTATTAGAGGGTAAATGTAGTATTAGAAGGTAAATGTAGTATTAGAGGGTAAATGTAGTGTTGGAGGGTAAATGTAGTGTTAGAGGGTAAATGTAGTGTTAGAGGGTAAATGTAGTGTTAGAGGGTAAATGTAGTACTAGAGGGTAAATGTAGTGTTGGAGGGTAAATATAGTGTTGGAGGGTAAATGTAGTACTAGAGGGTAAATGTAGTGTTGGAGGGTAAATATAGTGTTGGAGGGTAAATGTAGTACTAGAGGGTAAATGTAGTGTTGGAGGGTAAATATAGTGTTGGAGGGTAGGATGTACTGAGGCTCCAAAAGATCTAGAAAAGCTGAATTCTCTACATGATCTCAGTAAATGTATTGTAGTTCTGCTGTAGTACCTGGTTGTTCCACCAGGGGGACTTTTTTTTTTTTTAAAAATCCTAAAAATTGACCAAATTTAGAATCGACTGTCTTTTAAATAAATATATATCTACAATAACGTCATTGTGAAGCCATGCGAAGAAGGTGAAGGTCGTGCATGTATCATAGATCAACTGTAGTACCTGGTTGTTCCACCAGGTGGAGCCTCTTACTGTTTAACACTGTAGATACCAGAGGAGGCGTACCTCAGACTACAGTTAGCTCATGTTAACAAGCAGAGAGCATTGTGGGGGTTTAGATAGTAAAGAGGCACCATGACAAAGACTCATGTGGTGGTTAATGACCTCCGACCAGAGTTAAAGTGTTTCAGACCAAAGCCAGTTCTCCCATTTCCTGGTGACGTATGTAGCAGGGTCATATGTGGTCTGTGGACTCACGGCAGTCTGGCATCATGCACTTGTCGACCTCGGCCACCTCGGTTTTGCACATGGACCCGTCTATCGGAGGCATCTTCACCATCCGCTCCCGCCTCCTCATGCCGATCCCACAGGTGACGCTGCAGGGGTCCCACTCGGCCCACTCGGTCACCACGCAGCTGCTGGGAGCTGTGGGCAGATTCAGATCCTGGATCAGTTTTACATCCATCCAGGAGTCTCAGTCTAAACACTGAACCTGGTCTCTGTTCATTTCCTCTATAACCAGCTGTGAGCATCAGTATTATGGGATGTCTCATGGTGTGAACAGTTTAACGTCTATATAGAGTCCTAGAAACCATCGTTGGTTCCTGGATGTGTTTCTGGTTTCTGATCATCCACCAGAGGAAACTTTAACAAGTGCATTCTGGGTAAACTTTAAGGCTCATATCAGCGTGTTGGTAGGAGGTTGGTCAGAACAGTTAGAGACAATGGAAGGAGACATTTTACCTAAAACTAATCAGGTCATTTTGGACTATTTGACTCATTTTTGTCAAATTTTGAGTCACCTTGGACTAATTTCTAGTATTTTTTCTAACTTTTGTGTACTTTTTGAGTGTTTTTGAAGACTTTTTAAATCATTTTCAATAACTTCCAGGTGATAGGTGGTTGTTTGGAACAAGCATAGCAAATTAAAGGTCCCATTTTTACCTGGAAATTAATTTTTGAGGCACTTTGGACCATGTTTGAGTCCTTTCTGTCAAATTTCAAGTCATCTCGGATAAATCTCTAATAATTTTTGACATATTTGAGTAACCTGGGACCATTTTCTGAATGGTTTTAGACACTATTTAGTCACTTTCATAAATTTCCAAGACAGGTAGTTGGTCATTTTTACCTGAAAACTAACTTCTGAGTCAGTTTGGATTCAATTTTTCGTCATTTTTGTCAAATTTTGGGTAATTTTCAGCACATTTAAGTAATTTTGGGTAATTTTTAGGTGATTTTAGACAATGTTTGTGTCATTTTGAACCATATTTTGAGTGTTTTTGGACTTTGTTTAATTTATTTGTAACTATGTCCGAGTAATATGTGACAGGTGGTTGGTCAGAACCAGTTAGAGACAACAGAAGGATCATTTTAACAACAAATTTGACTCATTTTTGTCACTTTTTGAGTCATCTCGGACTAATTTCTAGTAATTTTGTCTAACTTTTGTGTATTTTTGGATATTTTTGGAGACCTTTCAGTCATTTTCAACAATTTCCAAGTAACATGTGACAGATGGTTTTGTGGACCCGGTTACAGCACAAATAAAAGGTCCCATTTTTACCTGGAAACTAACTTTTGAGTCACTTTGGACCATGTTTAAGTCCTTTCTGTCAAATTTTGAGTCATCCGGGACGATTTAATTCATCTTTCATTCATTCATTTTGGTAAATTTGAGCAAGTTTGGATTTTTTGTGTCATCTTGAACAATTTTTGTGTAAATTTTGGACATTTTCTTCATCATTTTCAACAATTTCCAAGTAATGTGAGATAGATGGTTGATCAGGACAAGTTCTAGACAATGAAAGGATCATTTTTACCTACATTTGATACCAGGATCATCTAAAAGACATGTCATGAGTCTATCTGCTGGACTGATGAAGTCCTGATCAGTGTGGACCCCCCTCTCTGGACTTCATGGAGACATTCACAGTCTGAAGGTTAAACTCTGATCACTAATAAAGGTACTGTGGATGAAGACCCAGTAGGTTCTGAGGAGGTTATTCTGAACTCGTTGGACTCACAGCACTCATCGTTGACGACGCACTTCTCCGTCTCCTCGGTGTGGAGCTGACACAGCGACCCGTCCTCGGGGTACTGCTTGACGTAGCGCTCCCTGGACCTCATCCCCATCCCGCAGGAGACGCTGCAGGCCGACCAGCTGATCCACTCCGACATCATGCAGGTCGACGGCTCTGGAACCACAAAACACAACACGTCACCGTTCGGCTTTACAAGCTCGTCACGAAGGTTTGGACTAAGAATAAATGAAGTTACCTGGTTTGAATTCAATACTGCAGAACGTTTAGTTTAAATTTAACGTTTTCATGTCAAACCAACCCACACGAATAATGTAGAACAAATCACCATTTATAAAACGTTTTATGTGGATGTTATTTACAGTTTTGGCCTGTTTTTTATGGTTAATGCGTGAATGAATACTTTTTTCTGTGATTTTACATTAATTATATATATTGTCCGTTTCAATTCAACAAAACAAGAAAAATTTGTGGACAGTTTCAGAAATTATTGAACATTTTCAATCCTCAATATACATATTTCAAATATAAAAATAAAATAAATAACAACAAAAATATAATTTATTAATTATTAAATAATAATAATAATTTTATTATTCATTTATTATTTTATTTTTATTTATTTTATTTTATTCATTTTTTATGTTGCTTTTTTATTATTTTAATAATTTTGCTATTTTTTTAAGGTCAAAAAGAATTAATTACCATCATTAAAAATTATGATTTTTCATGTAGATGCCTGTTTCTTTTACGGTTTACATGCAAATTAATACTTTTTCTGTCTGTCATTTAACAAAACAGAGAAAATCTGTAAAGTAATAAATAACAATAATAAATAGTTGAAAAGATTCATTTTTTACAGTGCATCATGGCTCCCTGAACTCTTTAATTTCCCCTGTTCTTTATCCCCTGTGATGACTCCGAATATGTTCCATTAAAAAGCTCCAACATCTTTAAACAAGCTGAAGACGCTCTGCAGCCAAAACCATCAGACCTTCAGACGTTCATTCATCATCTTCAGACCACCGTCCTCCAGAACCGAGGCTCAGATTCCCGTCTGTTCAGTCGCTCTTCCCTCTGAAAATTGCCCCGACTGTCGTTTTAACAAGGCGAGCTGCCTGAGGGACGGTGCTTTTCACGGCGGCGAGGCCTTGAGGGAGTCAGTATGCATGACCTCGGCTGGTATCAGCAGCACGGCGACTCCTGGGGCTGAACAAGGCCCCACTCTGGTGTGTTTTATCACCATTAGCCGGAACGGAGCTCCAGCATCTGCCGCTCAGACATCCTACGAGCCTCGCTGCCTTTTCCCTCCAGCGCCTCTTAACTGGTGCAGATAGTCCGACAAAAACAGGGAACGGAGGCGATTTTGCAGAGAACAGACCTGCCAAAGTGGGTTTTTTAAAACTTTGAGCAGAGGATTTTCCTTCCTAGCGCTGCTTACCGGCTAACAAAGCGGGCGAATCATTAATAAAAGATAACAGGTATCTGCAGCTCGGATGGGGCCGAACTGCTTCCCAGGAATATTAATCAAGCTCAGAGACGGCCCCCCCTGCAATTATCCATCTCCCAGCGCCACGCTAACGGAGCGCTAAATGAAAACAAAGGAGAGGCTGCCGGGGAACAAGAAGCTATCCGTGTAGCTGTCTGCTAATCGATAAGAGGAGCCAGCGGAGGGTGGAGGTGCTGAGGCTCCTCCAACAGCCGGAGCTCCACTCGACTGATGACTGCCAGACGTCCTGGGAGGCAAACGGAGGAAGACGAGGATGAAGGCGGTGGGTTTGGGTGGGGGGGGGGGAGGCAGACGCTGACTGTGCTGCTTCTCAGCATTTTGTTCCAAACTGACAACTTCACTGGAAATTGGACAAAAGCAAACTCCTGGGGTTTTCGTGCGAGTGTTTGTTGTGGGATCGGAGGAGGTTGTTACAGGCAGTAAAAAGAGAATCAAACTGACAATCAGACGGAAAACTTTCCTGTTTTGACGACAACAGACTGAGGGAGGAAAGTAACGAGGGAAACGCTGATGCTAATTTGCTAATCAGGTTCCTGAAATACACAGTCCTGCAGTTGTTGTTCAGGACCGTCCTGCAGTGAAGATACTTTTAGGGTCTCTGGAATGAGGGATGCACATTTTGAATCATTTTCTTAATTAATAATCGGCAGAGATGCTTTACTGGTCGACAAAAACATGAATTCTGTCTGGATGTCATTATGCATCACAGAAGTCTTTGTCATGGTGCCCGTTGCTAGCTAAACTCCCACAGTGCTCACTGCTAGCCAACACAGAACAGCCAGTAGTTTTGTACTCATGTGAGTGTTTGTTGTAGGACTAGGATGTTAATATTTGCAGTAAAAGAGCAAGAAGAACTGAAATCAATAGAAAAGCTTCTATTTTTGACAACAACAGAAAGAGGGAGGACAAAAATAAGGGAAGCGTTGATGCTAATTTGCTAATCAGGTTCCTGAAATACACAATCTTGCAGTTGTTGTTCAGGACCGTCCTGCAGTGAAGATGCTTTTAGGGTCTCTGGAATGAGGGATGCACATTTTGAATCGTTTTCTTAATTAATAATCGGCAGAGATGCTTTACTGGTCGACAAAAACATGAATTCTGTCTGGAGGGTCATTATGCATCACAGAAGTCACTGTCATGGTGCCCGTTGCTAGCTAAACTCCCACAATCCTCTCTGCTTGCCAACTCAGAACAGCCAGTAGTAGTTTTGTCGGTGTGTGAGTTTTTGTTGTGGGACTAGGATTTTGTTATTTGTAATAAAAGAGCATCAAACTGACAATACTGCCTGAAATCAGATGGAAAAGTTCCTATGTTGACAACAACAGACAAAGGGACGACAAAAATGGAGAAAATGTTGATGCTAATTTGCTAATTAGGTTCCTGAAATACACAATCCTGCAGTTTGCAGAGAGCAAAACATGTGGCAGGACACTGAGGATGCAAATTTTGATTCATTTTCTTAATTAATAATCAGCCGCAATGCTTTCGTAATTGATCCCAAATCATTTTAAAGTTCTTCGGAGGTCATTAGCCGCTACAGAAGTCTTTGTCATGGTGCCCGTTGCTAGCTAAAATCCCACAATGTTTTCTGCTTGGTAACAAGGAACAACCTGTAGCTTTGTTTTTGTGTGATTGGGGGTTGTTATTTGCAGTAAAAGAGGAAATCAGATAGAAAAGTCTGATAGAACAGACGGAGGGATGAAAGAAATGAAGGATAAGTTGATGCTAATTTGCTAACTAGGTTCCTGAAAACACGCTATCCTGCAGTTGTTTTGAAGGATTGTCCTGCAGTCAGCATGCTGGTTGAAGAAAAAGACTATTTTTGGAATATTTGGGATCACATGAAGCAATTTTTACGTCATTTTTTTTTAATCAGTAATTGGCACCAAAGCTCTTCTAGCTGACCCCAACTTATCCTAAACACACGAGCTCTGGCCAGAGGTCATTAAGCATCACATAAGTCTTTGTCATGGTGGTCTGTTGCTACCTAGTTCTGTGCTTATGTGTGTTTTTTTGTGGAATGGTGGGGTTTGTTTGTTTTTTTTATATATATATATATCAATTTACGTTAGCAATCCTGGCCTGTCTTAAGCAAATTAGTTCTGGTTGGAGGTCATTAAGCATCACATCTCTGTCATAGTGCCCATTGCTAGCTAAACCCCCACAGTAGTCTTTGCTTGCCAACAGGAAGCTGCCTGTAGTTTATGTCTGTGTTTATTGTGGCATTAGGGTGGTTGTTACTTGCAGTCAAAGAGCAAATCAGATGAAAGTTTCTTCTTTTGACAACAACAGACAGAGGGAGGACAGAAACAAAGAAAAAGTTGATGCTAATTTGCTGAAACGCACCCGTCATCAGCTTTGATACTCGTGAACTGTGAACCTCAGCTTTGTTAATAAGTTTGGATCCTAATCAGGTTCCTGAAAACGCACAATCCAGCAATTATTCTTCTTGGCTTTAACATAACGATGACAGCGTGCTGCGTTGATGTCTTTAAGTCACAGATAAATAGAATCAAATCCTGATTTAAGCAGGAGGCCGCTGAGCATTAGCAGCTAATCCACATAATCTTTTATGTTTGACTGAAGTAATTAGGGTATCCAATCACCACTGTTTGCTCTGTGTAATTAGGGATTTGCTGTCTTTTGTCACATATTCTCTTTGTGCAACCACATCAGCCTTCACTGGTTTAAAGCCAACATCTGCAGACTGTCCTGCTAATCACAGAGGTGCCACCTGTTTCCTCGCTAACGCTGTAATCCTCCACAACAACAGCATCACACATTTCTGGATAAAATAATTCCACGAGGCTGTGAAATATAAATGAAGGAGCGTCTTTGTGTTTTCGCCATAGATCCCGTCGTTTTAAGCCACAGCGAAGCAGCCGGAGTCACACAGATAAATACCTCGGCTTTAATCTGCTTATGGTTTTGAGGGTTCACCGATCGGCCCTCTTGTTGATCGGAATTCAACGCCCCGAACTCTGAAAGGATCACAGCGTAAGAAATGCAGTCTTTGTTGTTTCCAGGCTTCTTTGTGTAATGAAGCGTTGCAGTAAACAAAAACAGAAGAAGGTTTATATTCAGGCAGTAAAATAAAAATTACATTTGTGAATAAAAGTCTGAACACCGAGGTGACGTTCATTGTCACATTGTTCAGCTAGTTAAGCAGTGCACACTTTAATGAAAGGGTTTTGAAGTATACCTACCTACAACGACGGTATACATGTTTTTGAGTTAGTTAAGTAGTGCACACTGAACAAAAGACGGTACCTACAACGACGGTATACATGTTGTTCAGCTAGTTAAGTAGTGCACACTGAATGAAAGGTGTTTAAAGTATACCTACCTACAACAACAGTATACATGTTGTTGAGTTTGTTAAGTAGTGCACACTGAACGAAAGATGTTTAAAGTATACCTACCTACAACGACGGTATACATGTTGTTCATCTAGTTAAGTAGTGCACACTGAATGAAAGGTGTTTAAAGTATACCTACCTACAACAACGGTATACATGTTGTTCAGCTAGTTAAGTAGTGCACACTGAATGAAAGGTGTTTAAAGTATACCTACCTACAACGACGGTATACATGTTGTTCAGCTAGTTAAGTAGTGCACACTGAATAAAAGGTGTTGAAAGTATACCTACCTACAACAATGGTATACATGTTGTTCATCTAGTTAAGCAGTGCACACTGAATGAAAGGTGTTTAAAGTATACCTACCTACAACAACAGTATACATGTTGTTGAGTTTGTTAAGTAGTGCACACTGAATGAAAGGTGTTTAAAGTATACCTACCTACAACGACGGTATACATGTTGTTCAGCTAGTTAAGTAGTGCTCACTGAACAAAAGGTGTTGAAAGTATACCTGCCTACAACAGACGGCATGAAGTGGATGCATGAATCCTGTTTTGACTGAGCCGGTTTTACTTTATACAACTTAAATTATTATTATTAGACCACTTTTTGTTTTCGTTCTAGGCAACAGAACTTTTATTTTAGGTATAACTCCTCAAATCACCTCTTAAAACCCACTTTTATGGACTTACTTTTTGCGAGGTTGTCTATTTTATCCGCCTTTTTAAATTCAGATTTACCCTTTTTTGCTTATGTATTTTACAAATTAACCAAGCAGCATTATTTTTACCCTTGTTTTTGTGGTTCCATCATTTATTTTCAGTCTACTTATTCTTTTTTACCAAATCTTATAAGGAATTTTTGGTGCTTTAATAGTGTTTTTGGTATCCATTGGTCCATTTTGTAAATTTTTTACACTTTTTAACTCGATTTCTCCTTTTCTTTCTTCACTGACCTGCCTGTAAAGCACTTTGTCAGTTATGTTTATAAAAGTAAATAGAATAAAAGTGACATAATTCAATATATGCGATACATTAGGCTTAAAAATATGATGTATTGAAACTGTCAATTTGTCAAAATTCCTACTATATTACTGTGAACAGCTGTTGACAACCTGAAGAATAAAATGCAGCGTACAAAAGACGATTGAGAAAACAGTGCTCACGGCGCTCTAGTAATTATTTGTCTGGTTGTATTTGCTGAGACGTCTGTTGCACATGTGTGGACAGAAATACAAGGCAGAGAAATGCCGTTTTCTGCTGCTGCAGTTGGAATCCCGGCTGAGGAGAAGGTGCTTTCGGGGCTGCGGGCTTGTTTTCCTAGCAGACGGAAGGCTTTTGAGAGACATGTCGGGTAAATCTCCCAGGATCCGAAGTGGACACTCGACACACAGAACACGATCAACAAAGACGACCCAGCAGAGGATGAAGTTCAAGCTGCCTCAGGAGCCGCTGATCCTTTTCTACACGGCAGTAATCCAGACTGTTCGCTGCGCTTCCAAGATACTGTCTGGTCGCAAAATAGGACAGAAACCAACTGCAGCATACAGTCAGTCTGCAGAGAAATCACTGAGGCCGACCAGCCTCCTATCCAGGACTTAAGGATCTGGATTCTGACCAATTAAGACATTTTTTAACTGATTGGTATCGACTTAAACCTAAACCTGATTCTTTATTTACATCTGCTGTGACACAGGTGTTGGAAAAGGAGAGCACACATTGTGGCAGGAGGCTAAGGATGCACATTTTAAATAGCTTTCCTCATTATTTACAGGTGGGAACACTGTCCTAATGGATCCCAGTACGTTTTAGACATATTAACTCTGTTCGGAGGTCATTAAGCGGCACATAAGACTTTGTCATGGTGCCCGTTGCTAGCTAAACTCTCACAATGCTCTCTGCTGGCCAACATGAACTATCTGTAGTCTGTGTGAAATGAAAACAGAAAATTACAATGTTTGTGATTAAATCTGCTAAAAACATCATTATGTTACAGATATTTACTGTTATTTTCACCATTTAGTAAAGAAAGTTTCTGAACGTTAAAGTTTTGCGATGTATTTTTAACATACTTTTTCAGGCTCACTTGCTACCTGACTGCAAAAAAACCCCAAACTGTAATTCTTTGAACAATTTCCTGTTTTGTAAATCACAGTTAGTAAGTAGAAAATTGCAGAAAAAAGTATTAATTTACATGTCAGCCCTACAAAACCGACAAAAAACAAGCCAAACTGTAAACAATGTAGTAATGTAAATGTAATGAACAAATAGTAATTAGTTCTTTTCCAACATTTGACAATAACATTATGCTTTGTTTTTCACTGTATTAAAATTTGCTTTTAAATGGTTTAAATAGCTATTAAACAGGTCGAGGTTCCACCTGGTGGAACAACCAGGTACTGCAGCTGATCTACAATACATTTACTGACATGCATGTAGAGAATACAGGTTTCCTCCACCCTTTGCTCGGTCTGATCTTAATAAAAACACAACTTTAGGTGATTAAAAATGGAAATTTTTGTGTAATATTTGCATTTGGGCATGTGATAGGATTTAAATTACTACATTTTTTTGCTTTTCGCCATTCATCAGGATGATGGACAAACAAAAACGAACAAAGGTGTTGATGATTTTACTGATATTCACTGTCTTGGTATTAAATTCTCTTTATCATGTGATTTCTCTGACGTAAATCGTACATTTCAGCTAATTTTCTCTTACGTCTTCTTCATTTAGACGTTTAAAATAAACCCAGTGGTTGTCAGATTAGAGTTTCGATGATGTTCTCTTTTATTTCTCACCGTGAGCGTAGAACGTTTAAACTGCTCAATGTCTAAGTGTAATTCCTGGAAGTTTGATAAAGACCTAAGTGCTAATCCTCCTCAGTGAGATCAAGCGTTCCGTATTACAGGGAATTAAAAAGCAGTTCTGTTCGATCTAATGAGGGGAAATAAAGAATTATCTGCACTTGGATTTGTGCTGCTGTGTTCCAGGAGGTGCTTCCACACGACCAAATAAATGTGATTTATTGAAGGAAAACCTCTAAACCCTGCGTTAATTGTTCCTGTAAGGTTGTATAAGTGAACCTCTGGTCAGTGTGATGACAGATAAACACTGGACGAGTATTCTAAGCTGTATTTTATATCCATATTAAACGTATGAGTGTGTGTTTACCCTCCATGCTGCATCCGGGGCCCATGCAGGGCTGGAAGTCCTGGGTGTGGGGACACGGCACGCTGAGGTCCAGCTGGGCCTTCAGCATCCTCTGCCTCATCCTGCGACCTTTCTCACATGTGGCGCTGCTGCAGGCCGACCAGGGCGACCAGCCCGAGTAGATGCACGTCTCCGGAGTGTCATCTGAGGGGAAAACATGGAGGGACGGTGACTGAAGGGCGTTTTATTACCCTAAATAACGACCTTCTTTGAGCAGCTGATTGAGGAAATCCTGCTCCTCTGGTGCTGCTGGACCTGAACACCGCCTCTGACATGTGGACGATACTTTCTTTATATCTCATCTTGCTCAGCATGAAGGCCTCAGATGGTTTTGTCTGACAGATTTGAGCTTCTCAGTTCACTTGAGCGGATACTGTTGGACTGCAGCCCCACTTAGTCTCGGAGTCCCTCAGGGCTCCACTGTGGGCCCACCTCTGTTTACATTATACACTCAAATTCCATTTAACACACAAAAAATGCAATACAATACAATGAAACTGCAATTATTATATAGCCACACATTAAAAATACACTAATAATTATTATCGATAATACTAATATTAAGAAAACTGTATATTTAAATCCCTAATGTACATAATTTTCCTTGAAATAACGACAAATATCTGTAAAATAATGACTTTTTTGCTGATTTAAATGCAGCAAAAATGTAGGAATTTCATGGTCGCACCTTGTAAAAGAACTAATTACCATTTGTAAAAATACAGACGTTAGATGTGGACATTATTAGCAGTTTTGGAGAGTTTTTTTTTTTACAGTCAACATGTAAATTAATGCTTTTTTGCTGTGATTTTACTAGTTATCTGTCATCTAAAAAAAATAAAGCTAAAACTTGAATTGCACGATTTTTTTACAGTGTACCGTGTCTTCATCTTTGATTATGTTTTATGGGATGCCATTTATGGATAACTGTGCAGAGCTTTGGTTGAACTCTTGCCGTTTTAAATGTGTTTTAGAACTGAATTAGTTCATCTGTGAGGCTGCGGTGCTTCTCTGCTGACACTGCTGATATAGCTGCATGTGAAGGTGATTACTGCAGGTAGTCGACCACAAAGTGACATCTGAGCAGCGGAGGGAAGGAAGACGATGATTTGTGAACGTCTTGTCCAATTATCGGCGCTGGCGGAGCTACGAGAGGCAGCAGCAGGGCTACCGGCTTCAATTAATAACGCTCTCCTGAGGCCCCAGAAAATGAGACGAGAGGATCCGGAGTCGGACCGCTGGGACGAAACCTGAGTGAGTCCAGTTCTGCAGGATAACATGTAATGACAGGGGAGGAGGAAGGAAGGCGATGTGGACGTTAAAGCTCCGGAGGGAAAAGAATGGATGGACGGAACAGAGGGAAAGAAGCAAACCGAGCGAGGAGGACGTTTATTAGACAGCAAGAGATCCTTGTTAAGGATTCTGCTGCGTGGACAAAATCCTGCAGCCTGATGCAGAGAATAAACACCGCCCTGGGTAAGCCACATGTAGGGATAAAGAGGGAATAGAAAACAACTTATCCTGCAGCTGAAAGGTCACAGATTCGGATTCAGAGCTGCTTTGTGCAACCTGCTGTGTTAAAAAGGAGATTAAAGCAGGATGGAAGTCCTAGTTCACAATCAAACCCCTGTTTTCAGCAGCTTTTCTCATTCAAACTTCAGATTTTCTGCTTACATAAATAAACCCCTTTATTCCAGTGGCCTTTCGATTGACTATAACGTGTCCAACAGCCGTAAAGTAACATTAGTGTGCTTCAATGCTGATCTACACTGAACAAAAATATATAAAGGTCCCATGTGAAATATTGATGCCACATGAAGTGCACCACCCAAAGTGAGCGTATACTGTCTGGTACTTGTACTAAATGGATGTTTCTCTTGATCATTGTCCCAAATCTGAGTCCACCACTGCCTGTGAGCATGTTGGAAGCAGGAATGTCCACCAGAGCGGTCGCTGTGCAGCTGAATGTTCACTATCAGACGACAGGATGTTTGAGAGTTGGTTTCCAACAGACGGGCAGTACTGCAAATCCACCTCATCCACGTCGGCCACGTGTGACCACCCAAGCACTGCTTTGGTCAACATGTGACATGTTGGGGTGTCCTTTTATTGTCCCCAGTATAAGGAGTGTCTGAGTACTGCTCATTGTGTTGGAGCAGCGTCTGGATATGCCACACCCATGGACTGAATGGAGTTAATGCATCACTGAGGCAGTGGTGGACTCAGATTTGGGACACTGATTAAGAGAAACATCCATTTAGTACAAGTACCAGACAGTATACTCTCACTTTGGGTGGTGCACTTCATGTGGCATCAATATTTCACATGGGACCTTTATATTTTGGTTCGGTGTATAATTTGTTTGAGCGTGAAATTGTGGTTTTCTTGTGTTGTTTGCTTGTTTTGTGCGTTGGGGTACAGGTGGCAGGTTTGAAAGACATGCTGCCCTTGCAAAGTCACCACAGTTGCACCATTTAACAGAACCACCAACTGCACAAACAGAGAGCATCGTCTGATTTTGAACCTTCAACAGACCTTAACCTGCTCATCTGTGGGTTTAAAATCACAGTATTTCATCGAAATCATTTCATTCTACATGCCGTTTGAAGTGTATCAAATAAATTCTGTAAATCCTTTAAACGTTTTGGGCCAGATGACACAGTAAACTAATTTTTCTAGTCCATAGACACTGAGAAAAAAAAGAACTATTAACAGCTTTGGCTGGAATAAACCCTTAAAACTATGAGTACTTGGACAGAAAGTAGTATTTTGGAAGAAATAAAGCTTTAAACCTAGAAATTGTTTGCTAGGAAATACTAATCAGGTGGAATAAAACCTTAAAACCATTAGTACCTTGACAGAAAATAGGATATTTGGTGAAATAAACCTTTAAAACCATAACTCAGTCGTTATAAAGTACTGTTCGGGTGGAATAAAACTTTAAATCAGTAAGTATTTGGACAGGAAGTTGTGTTCTTTGTGGAATAAATCTGTAAAACCACAACTTGTTTGTTTAAAAGTAGTATTTCTGATGGAAAAAAAATTGAAAACTGTAAGTACTTGGACAAAAAGTTGTATTTTAGGAGGAATAAAGCTTTAAATCTAGAACTTCTTTCTTAGAAAGTACTATTTAGGTGGAACAAACCCTTAAAGTCATTAGTACCTTGACAGAAAGTAGTATATTTGGTGAAATAAACCGTTAACATGATCAGTACTTCAACAGAAAGTAGTGCTTTGAATGAAGTAAACTTTTAAAACTTTTAAAGTACTTGGACGAAAAGTACAATTTGGGTGGAAGAACCCTTTAAAACCACAACTTGTTTACTAGAAAAGTACTAAACTGATGCTTTAAACCTTCAAAACTGCACACACTTGGACATAAATTAGTATTTTGGGTGGAATAAACCTTTAAAACCAGAACTTGTTTGTTAGAAAAGTACCAATGAGGTGCAAAAAACCCATCAATATATTAGTAAGAGGACAAGAAGTAGTGTTTTGAATGGAATAAACCTTTAAAACTACTAGTACTTGGACAGTTGTAGTATTTTTGGGAGGAATAACGCTTTAAAACCACACCTTGTTTGTTGAAAAGTACTAATTGGGTGCAAAAACCTCTTTAAACTAGTAGTAATTGGACACTGAGTAGTGTTTTGGGTAGAGTAACCTCTAAAACTACAAGTACTTGGACATAAAGTAGTATTTTGGCAGGAATAAACCTTTAAAACCAGACATTGTTCCTTTACCATCAGTCCTTGCTGCTATCGGGGTAATGAAGGACATCCTGTTGGTATCTTTCCGTCCTGTATATGTTGTGGTAGCAGGTGAAAGACGTCTGTGTTTTCTTTACTGTCAGGTCAGCTGGTAATAATTTAGATTGTGTTGTTTGTTGTTGTGGCTGAGCTCTCCCTGATGCATACTGCACCAATAATAATGAATAAATCCATTCTGCTTTGGACCGGTCATCTCTGGAAGTCATTCTTATGCAAGGCTCGTGTTTTCTCTGTGGCTGTTTCTATCAGACTGTAATCCCTCCTCCGAAGTTTCCTTTTTATTAGGAGCATCAGGAACTTTTCATGAACACTTCCTAAGTTCTTCATACATATATAACACCAACATCTAGACCCTATGAACACCAACATCTAGACCCTATGAACACCAACATCTAGACCCTATGAACACCAACATCTAGACCCTATGAACACCAACATCTAGACCCCTATGAACACCAACATCTAGACCCCTATGAACACCAACATCTAGACCCCTATGAACACCAACATCTAGACCCCTATAAACACCAACATCTAGACCCTATGAACACCAACATCTAGACCCCTATGAACACCAACATCTAGACCCTATGAACACCAACATCTAGACCCCTATGAACACCAACATCTAGACCCCTATGAACACCAACATCTAGACCCCTATGAACACCAACATCTACACCCCTATGAACACCAAAATCTGGACCCCTATGAACACTAATCTCTAGACCCCTATGAACACCAACATCTAGACCCCTATGAACACCAACATCTAGACCCCTATGAACACTAATCTCTAGACCCCTATGAACACCAACATCTAGACCCCTATGAACACCAACATCTAGACCCTATGAACACCAACATCTAAACCCCTATGAACACCAACATCTAGACCCCTATGAACACCAACATCTAGACCCTATGAACACCAACATCTAGACCCCTATGAACACCAACATCTAGACCCCTATGAACACCAACATCTAGACCCTATGAACACCAACATCTAGACCCTACGAACACCAACATCTAGACCACTATGAACACCAACATCTAGACCCTATGAACACCAACATCTAGACCCCTATGAACACCAACATCTAGACCCTATGAACACCAACATCTAGACCCCTATGAACACCAACATCTAGACCCCTATGAACACCAACATCTAGACCCTATGAACACCAACATCTAGACTCTAGACCCCTATGAACACCAACATCTAGACCCCTATGAACACCAACATCTAGACCCCTATGAACACCAACATCTAGACCCCTATGAACACCAACATCTAGACCCCTATGAACACCAACATCTAGACCCCTATGAACACCAACATCTAGACCCTATGAACACCAACATCTAGACCCTATGAACACCAACATCTAGACCCTATGAACGCCAACATCTAGACCCCTATGAACACCAACATCTAGACCCCTATGAACACCAACATCTAAACCCTATGAACGCCAACATCTAGACCCCTATGAACACCAACATCTAGACCCTATGAACGCCAACATCTATACCCCTATGAACACCAACATCTAGACCCTATGAACACCAACATCTAGACCCTATGAACGCCAACATCTAGACCCCTATGAACACCAACATCTAGACCCCTATGAACACCAACATCTAGACCCTATGAACACCAACATCTAGACCCCTATGAACACCAACATCTAGACCCTATGAACGCCAACATCTATACCCCTATGAACGCCAACATCTAGACCCCTATGAACACCAACATCTAGACCCTATGAACGCCAACATCTAGACCCCTATGAACACCAACATCTAGACCCCTACGAACACCAACATCTAGACCCCTATGAACACCAACATCTAGACCCTATGAACACCAACATCTAGACCCCTATGAACACCAACATCTAGACCCTATGAACACCAACATCTAGACCCCTATGAACACCAACATCTAGACACCTGCTGCAATATATTTCCTAAATTCTGTCTGAATTGAAATCAGCTGACCTACATGGAAACACAGCTGATGCCTTGTCTTTACTAAATTCAAAATCTTACATACAAACCAAAAACGGTCTGTTTGTACCTTTGGGAAAACCTGAAATCTAACATTGCTTCCAAGTATAATTATGCACCAACTAATTTAATTACTTTACGCCAAACCCTCCTATAAACTAGAACTAAACCACTATATAAACATCGATGCAGCCCCACTAACAGACGTCTTTGCAGCCCTTCTAAGACATTAAACTTACAGACTCCCTGCTGCACCCCATGATATCAGGTCCATTTGATGAGGGCAGGACTTGTTCCAGACACAGTTGTGTTGTTCTGCAGCAGCAGGACTCAAACCTTCACTCAGCGGGATGCAGAATAAACCTGCCAGATGTGTGATGTGTCTATCTGACCTCCGTCTGAGGCTGTAATGAGGCTGTGTGTGTCCTTCAGCATCACAAAGCTCTGGAAGCTGCATGACTCAACGGTTAGAGCGAGTGTTTAGCAAACACAGAGGAATGCAATATCACGTAATGACAGGGTCTGAAGGATCTGCTGAACACTCCAGCGAGCCCTCTAAGTGGATCTATTGTTCCTGCGAATCACTATAATCAGGAAAGTGAGTGTTTTTGTTGACTGTACCTTCCTCCTTCTCCTCCTGTCCGATATCAGCCACTATGTCGTCTATAGTGTCGGGCACCACGTTGCACTGTTCTCCCTGTGCACAGAAGGAAAGAAGGGGTCAAATACAGCATAAAAATGTCTAGAAACATGTCCAAAGATCCTTTATTAAAGTCCATTATCACACAGGTGTTGTAAAGGGGGAACGTAATTAGTGGCAGAACATTATGGATGAAAATTTCCAATATTCTGCAGCTTTATTCATCTATAACTGATTAATTGATAACACAAACAGACCATAGTGGACATTAATGCTGTGCTTATGTTGTTTTAGTCAACAGACTCTTGGTTTTGTTATCATTACCACTGCAAATACAAATACATGAGCTCTGGTTGGAGGTCATTAACGACCACAGAAGTCTTTGTCATGGTGCCCGTTGCTAGCTAAACTCCCACAATGCTCTCTGCTTGCCAACATGAACTGCCTCTAGTCTGAGTGATGCCTCCTCTGGTCTTTACAGTATTAAACAATAAGAGGCTCCACCTGGTGGAACAACCAGGTACTACAGCTGATCTACAATACATTTACTGACATGCACGACTTTCTTCTTTTTCTGTCTTATCAGTTTCTATATATTTTTAATTGACTGACGGTTAAACATTGTCTAAAACATTAATCAATTAATCGCTGACATGAATAAAGTACAGTGGACTTTATTCCATATGCTACTGCCCTGCTATACTCAAGCATGTGTTGCATATGTGAACACCTGTCGCAGGTCATTAACGACCACAGAAGTCATGGTGCCCGTTGCTAGCTAAACTCCCACAATGCTCTCTGTTTGCCAACATAATCTACCTGTAGTCTGAGTGATGCTTCCTCTGGTATTTACAGTATTAAGCAATTAGAGGCTCCACCTGGTGGAACAACCAGGCACTACAGCTGATCTACGATACATTTACTGACATGCACGACCTTCTTCTTTTTCTGCCTTATCAGTTTCTATATGTTTTTAATTGATTAACGGTTAAACATTGCCTAAAACATTAATCAATTAATTGTTGACATGAATAAAGTACAGTGGACATTATTCCATATGCTACTACATTTTTACCTTTCTAGCGATACGCTCCACCACCACCTTGGCGACGGGAGTGATCGCACCACCCTCTGGGTCGTAGAAGGGGCTCTGAGGATGGTCCAGGCTGGTCAGGGGTCGGATCTTCTCCTGGGGATTGGTGGGCTTGTTGGGCGACTGGAAGAAGGCAAGAAAACATGGCGTAGGTGAGCTACAGATGTTTCAAACAGCTGCAAAATACATTATCATGGCAAAAATGGATCAAATAACTGTGTGTGAATAGATGGTTTTGCATTTATGCATCATTTTAGCATCTTTCAACTTGTTATTGTGGTTTATGTCCGATGTTGACGAAGGTTTCATTTGGGCCTTTGAGCGTCAAACACTTAATTTCCAGCATTCTGGTGAATTTTCTGCACCAATTAATGGTGGAAATGTCTTTATTTATATTAATAAAAACACAAATTAATATATTCTATGAGCTTATAATTTATAAATCATTATTAAAAGAGTTGGAATAGACGTCATTGCTTCTGAGATGCTTACAAGTTGCGAGAAGTTCTAAATTCTCCAGATATCCTGTGCTCCTGTGCCTTTAGACGACAGCTCCATCGTCCACACCTCTATAAATCATTATTATAAGAGTTGGAATGGACTTTGTCGCTTCAGAGATGCTTAGAAGTAGTGAGAAATTCTAAATTCTCCAGATATCCTGTGCTCGTGTGCCTTTAGACGACAGCTCCATCGTCCACACCTCTGTAAATCATTATTATAAGAGATGAAACTGATGCTGTTGTCGCTGCAGGACTTCAGAGATGCTTAGAAGTAGTGAGAAGTTCTAAACTCTCCAGATATCCTGTGCTCCTGTGCCTTTAGACGACAGCTCCATCGTCCACACCTCTACAAATCATTATTATAAGAGTTGGAATGGACTTTGTCGCTTCAGAGATGCTTAGAAGTAGTGAGAAATTCTAAATTCTCCAGATATCCTGTGCTTTTAGACGACAGCTCCATCATCCACACCTCTATAAATCATTATTATAAGACATGAAACCCATGCTGTTGTCGCTGCAGGACTTCAGAGATGCTTAGAAGTAGTGAGAAGTTCTACATTCTCCAGATATCCTGTGCTGTGCCCAACACAACTCAGGAATATTCATGGTGCTACAGTGTGATCTGTAATTAGCGGCTAGCCTGTAAAAAGCGCAGCCTTTTAGAAACATCTGCATCAGTCTCGTGTGTTTTTCTGTGTTTTCGATATGATGGCAGGATTTTTCTTTATTCGCGTGCACTTTCAAAGTCGACATTGTTCATGCAGAAACCATGAATTAGCCCTTGGGTGATAGGAAGCTCCTGCTGAGCCGTGTTGCTCCCATGTGGCCAAAAAAAATCAGTTAATGCAGATTGAAGTAACGCCTATAAAAGCCTCTGAACATTTTAAAGCTTCCAGTAACCTTCCTGGACAGAATATTACAGCTGAGCGTGATGAGAAGCTCCCAGGAGAAGGAGCCCCTGCTGCTCCGAACTCTGAATCTTTTAGCACTACAAGGGCCTTTTGCTTTCCGCCGCCGCCTCCCCGGGTGGACGAGTTTCAATGTGAGTCGAAAGGTGAATCAGCTCTGACGGCTCTTCGAGGATCAGGGGAGGACGGACGTGCAGGAGGAAGACACGGCGGGTGAAGATCAGGTCACGATTTGAAGGGGAACTACTCCCAAACTCCCACGTTAGCATTGTGCAAATGATGCGTTCGGTGTAAGAAGGTCGGAGTCCTGCAGGGAAACATCTGCTGCTGGATATTGTGAATCAAAGACGCCGGAGGGAAGCGAGTCTCAGCCCTCCGCCGGTTGGAGTAATCAAAGTTAAACAGCCAAAATTTAGGACATGGGAATTATTTGTGGGACAAGAATACTAATCCGATAGCAGCGTACAGCGAATGCATGTCTGTGAAACAGGCTTTTAGAAAGAGAACAACATCGTCTCTCTGGAGGGAAGCAACAGTGCAGCAGCACTAATTTAAAACACAATTAATAAAAGCAATAAAGCTGCAATAGAGGTTTGATTCTCTATTCTAACTAAAAAAGTTGACTGGGGTTTAAAGACTCAATCTGCTTCGGAAAATTCCAACATTTATTGGAGCCAGAAACTATCGAAATCTATTTATTCCATTTATGCCTCCATTTAGTCCAGTGATGGTAACACTTGTGGACACATTGGGAAAAAATGAATAAATAGATGTAAAGATGTAAAACGTGATTGAAAAAGAGCCCACAGTGATGAAAAATGAACCCTCAGTGAGGAAAAATTAACTCAGAGGATAAAAAAGCCCAAGGTGAGGAAACATGAGTTCATAGTGAAGAAAAATGAGGCAACAGTGAAGAAAAATGGGCCAGCAGTGAGGAAAAATGAGTCTATAATAAGGGAAAATTAACCCAAAGTAGGGCAAAATGAGCCCACAGTGAAGATAAAAGAACCTACAGTGAGGAAAAAAGAGCTCACAGTGAGGAACCATGAGTTTATAGTCAGGACAAATGAGGCAACAGTGAGGAAAAATGGGCTCACAGTGAGGAAAAAATATCTCACAATGAGAACAACAAGAGTCCTCAGTAAGAAAAAATTGAACCACCAGTGACGAATAATAATCCCACAGTAAGGGTAAAAAAAGCGCACAGTGAGGAAAAAAGGGTCTACAGTGAGGAAAAATGAGCCCACAGCAAGGAAAACATTAGTTCATAGTGAGGAAAAATGAGGCAACACTGAGGAAAAATGAGTTCATAGTGAGGATAAAAGAACCCACTGTGAGGAAAAGAGAGCCCAAGGGGAGGAAACATGAGGCAACAGTGAAGAAAAATGGGTCCACATTGAGGAAAAATGAGCACATAGTGAGGAAAAAATAGCCTGAGTTGAGGAAAAATGAGGCAACAGTGAGGAAAAATGGGCTCACAGTCAGGATAAAAAAGCTCAAGGTGAGGAAGCATGAGTTCATAGTGTGGAAAAATGAGCCCACAGTGAGGAAAAAAGAGCCCAAGGTCAGGAGTTCATAGTGAGGAAAAATGAGGCAACAGTGAGAAAAAATGAGTCTACAGTATGGAAAAATGAACCGACAGTGAGGATAAAAGAACCCACAGTGAGGAAAAAAGAACCCAAGGAGAGGAAAAATGAGTTCATGATGAGGAAAAATGAGGCACAGTGAGGAAAAATGAGTCTACAGCACAGAAAATGAGTGAGTATAAAAGAACCCACATTGAGGAAAAAAGAACCCATCGTGAGGAAACATGAGTTCATAGTGAGGAAAAAAGAGGCAACGTGGAGGAACAATGGGCTCACAGTGAGGAAAAATGAGCCCACAGTGAGGAAACATAAGTTCATAGTGAGGAAAAATGAGTCAACAGTGAGGAAAAATGGGCTCACAGTGTGGAAAAATGAGCACACAGTGAGTAAAAAGGAGCCCAAGGTGAAGAAAGAAGACTTCATTGTGAGGAAAAATGAGGCAACAGTGAGGAAAAATGGGCCCAAGGTTAGGAAACATAAGTTCATAGTGAGGAAAAATGAGGCAACAGTGAGGAAAAATGATCATGTAGTGAGGACAAATAGGCCCACGGTGACTAAAATTGAGCACACAGTGAGGAAACATGAGTTCATAGTGAGGAAAAATGGGCCCACAGTGAGGTAAAGAGAGTCAGCAGTGACAAAAAATTACCTAAATGTGATGAAAATGACTGCAAAAAGACGTAAAACAAGTCTGTAGAGACTGTAGAAATGGAAACAGCTAAACATCTACAGTATGTGTGAGGGCTCCGTTCTTCTTCATGGTTGCTCTGTTTCCATAGAGGTACAGGACTTGAAAATGAGCCCACAGTGAGGAAAAAAAGGTGAAAAAAGCCTCAAAAACTCCCCTACAGTCAGTATATTTCCCATAAGCCACCTGGCCTGCTGCCTCTGCGGTGTTTGATGTCGCTATGCATCATTTATTCCCACCTAAAGAGCCTTTAATGAGACGTTCACGCCGGTGTTTCCAGGTGTGTGTCCGTGTATTGTTGGCAAAAAAAAAACCCTCTACAGAGAGAAAAGGCAGAAATACGTGACGAGCATGAATCATTCTCTTTCAACGGCGTCATTTGAAGTTCCAGCTTTCGCTTTTATGCATGCGGCGGAACAGAACGAGGCGAGCAGAGACGAGGCTCCGTCCTCATCTGCAGCTTCACAACAACAGATTCTCTTTGTAGTCGCCGGAGAGTTTAAAGCTTCTTCCCCGTCTGACCTTTCGCCGCTCGTCTGCTGCCGTCAAAACGAAAGCGAAGGACAGCGGAATAAACGCATTCAAAGCTCCTCCTTTCGCTGCCTTCGTCCCTCATTGGAGACAATTGAAAGCTACTTCACTTTTAATATCTGCAAACAGAAGGACGCCCTGAAAGCTTTGCCCTTCGTTTGGTCGAAGTGAAGTCCTGCTTCAAATGAATCTGCTTCGGCGAAGGCGGTTTGCTTTTGTGGATTCCATCAACCTGAAATTACACTTGGACCCTTTAAACTGCTATTCCAGTTTCTGCAAAAGCGTGGAAATTAACTTAACCGCCCACGTTTCTTTGCATGTCTCTGCAGTGGAAGTAAGGAAAAGGAAAGAACAACAAGTCTAAAGACAAAATCACGTTTTATGTTTTGCTTTTGGGTAAAGAAAATATGGAAACTTCAAGTTGACTTTGCCTAAAATGAAGTTGCAAAAATGCTCATTTGAGAGGAATTTAAATGACCTAAGTGCTTCTAAGTTAAACCATTAAGACGATGTTACCTTAAAAAGAGCCCACAGTGAAGAAAAAAGAGCCCAAGGTGAGGAAACATGAGTTAATTGTGAGGAAAAATGAGTCAACAGAGAGGAAAAATGGGCTCACACTGAAGAAAAATGAGCACACAGTGAATAAATGGTTAGGAAAAATGAGGCAACAGAGAAGAGAAATGGGTCCACAGTGAGGAAAAAATAGCCCAAGGTGAGTAAACATGAGTTCATAGTGTGGAAAAATGAGGTAACAGTGAGGAAAAATGGGTCCACTGTAAAGAAAAATGGGCCCACAGTGAGGAAAAAAAGAAAGAGCACATACTAAGGACTGTAAGAATTAGCCTGCGGCAAGAAAAAAAAAAAATGAGGGAAAATGAGTCCACAGTGAGGAAAAATGATCCCACAGTGAGAACAGAAAGAGTTGTCAGTGAGAAAAATTGGGCCACAGTGAGGAAAAAAGAGTCCACAGCGAGGAAAAATGATTCCACAGTGAGAAAAAAAAGAGTCCACAGTGAGGAAAAATGAGCCCACAGTAAAGAAAAATGGACTCTCATTGATGAAGACCGGGCCTACAGTGAGGTAAAAAAGCTCACACTAAGAAAAAAGGAGCTCACAGTGAGAAAAAATGATCTCACAGTGAGACCAATAAGAGTCCTCAGTGAGAAAAAAATTAGTCTGGAGTAAGGAAAAATGAGCTCACAATGTGGAAAAAAAGTCAGTGAGGAAAACTTAGTCCACAGTGAGGGAAAAAATAGTCTACAGTGAGGATAAAAGATTCTAAAGTAAGAAGAGATTAACCCACAGCAAGGAAGAAATGCACACAGTGAGGAAAAGTAAGTGTACAGTGAGGATAAAAGAGTCAACAGCAAGGAAAAATGAGCCTACAGTCAGGAAAAATAAGTTTACAATAGTAAAAAATAAGTTCACAGTGAGGAAAAAGAGACCAAGTTGAGGAAACATGAGTTCATAGTGTGAGAATGTGAGTCCAAAGTAAGGGGGAAAAAGAGCTCACAGTGAGGAAAAATTAGTCCACATTGGCAAAAAAATAAACCCACAATGAAGAGAAAAAGGTACAGTGAGGAAAAACATGTCTACAGCAAGGAAAAATTAAGCCACAGTGAAGAAAAAAGAGACCAAGTTGAGGAAACATGAGTTCATAGTGAGGAAAAATCACTGAAGAAAAATGAGCACACAGTGAGGAAAACTGAACCCACAGCGAGGAAAAATGAGCACACAGTGAGGTAAAAACCAAGTAAGCGTCGGACTTTCAGACTTGTACTTGACGTAAATCTAAAGTGAGGACCAGGAACTTCACGTCTACAAAGTGTGAATGTGGTTTTGTGTCAGTGATGTTTCTGAACGGTGCTTAAAGCCTCCCTCTGCAGCAGCAGCTCTTTGCTTATTCATGAGCTTGTAAACTATAAATAAATTGCTCTGGTCTCCAAACAGCGAGTGAATATGGATGAGCCTCCATGCTGACGACGTACAGGAGAGGAAGTCAGTCACGGTAACAGACAGGTGGAAGTCTGGAGGTTTGCTGCCGACAGCTATGGAATCACAGGAGTGCCAAAATAAATAGGAAATAAATGTGTAAATGTAAAGAGAATCAATAAAAGAATCAATAATAAAAAATAAACAAATGTAGTAATATTCTTTTTCCATTTTGCTTTTGCTTATTCCATTTTGTCTTTGCCTTTTCTGTTTTGTCTTTGCTTTTTCCGTTTTGTCTTTGCTTTTTCCATTTGTCTTTGCTTTTGCTTTTTCCATTTTGTCTTTGCTTTTCTCACTTTGCCTTTGTCTTTTCCATTTGCGTTTTGCCTTTGCCTTTACTTGATGGCTCAAGCTGTCAATCAAATGGCTGTAGGCGGGTCTCTCTCCTTTTGCCTTTGTCTTTTCCATTTGCGTTTTGCCTTTGCCTTTACTTCATGGCTCAAGCTGTCAATCAAATGGCTGTGGGTGGGTCTTCCTGTCCAGGATGACTAGTCCATACCTGATCACACGATTCCTGCTGGACAGTGGTAGCTCTGTATACATGCTAGCTCTTAGCGCGGGCGACAGGAAGCAGTGTCACGGGCAAAACAGGGAAATATGGCAGAGGTGGACGAATTGAGAAGACTTTCCATGACATCTTCCACCAACCTTAAAATGTAGTCTGTTGGAAAATTTTCCTCCACATACCGAGCAATTGCCAATAGTTCTTGTTGAACTCCTCTTCTCAATTCGTCCACCTCTGCCATATTTCCCTGTTTTGCCCGTGACACTGCTTCCTGTCGCCCGCGCTAAGAGCTAGCATGTATACAGAGCTACCACTGTCCAGCAGGAATCGTGTGATCAGGTATGGACTAGTCATCCTGGACAGGAAGACCCACCCACAGCCATTTGATTGACAGCTTGAGCCATGAAGTAAAGGCAAAGGCAAAACGCAAATGGAAAAGACAAAGGCAAAAGGAGAGAGACCCGCCTACAGCCATTTGATTGACAGCTTGAGCCATCAAGTAAAGGCAAAGGCAAAACGCAAATGGAAAAGACAAAGGCAAAGTGAGAAAAGCAAAGACAAAATGGAAAAAGCAAAAGCAAAGACAAATGGAAAAAGCAAAGACAAAACGGAAAAAGCAAAGACAAAACAGAAAAGGCAAAGACAAAATGGAATAAGCAAAAGCAAAATGGAAAAAGAATATTACTACATTTGTTTATTTTTTATTATTGATTCTTTTATTGATTCTCTTTACATTTACACATTTATTTCCTATTTATTTTGGCACTCCTGTGATTCCATAGACAGCAGGTGGCGACGAACGTAAACATAGGAAACCCGTCGCTCTGAGGTTCGTTGATCATCGGACCTTCGTTTGGCTGCTGATGAAACAATGCGGAGCTCAACTTGGTCTCTTTTTTCCTCACTGTTGACTCATTTTCACCCACTGTAAACTTATTTTTCCTCACTGTGGACTCATTTTTCCTCACTTTGGGCTTATTATCTCCTGACTGTAGGCTCATTTTTCCTCACTGTTGACTCATTTTTACCCACTGTAAACTTATTTTTCCTCACTGTGGGTTTATTTTTTGCCAATGTGGGCTATTTTTTCCTGATTTTGGAGTGATTTTTACCCACTGTAAACTTATTTTTCCTCACTGTGGGTGTATTTTTTTGCCAATGTGGGCTATTTTTTCCTGATTTTGGACTCATTTTTCCCCACTGTAAACTTATATTTCTTCACTGTGGGCTTATTTTTTCCTGACTGTAGGCTCATTTTTCCTCACTGGTGACTCTTAATCCTCACTGTCCACTTACTTTTCCTCACTGTGTGCCCTTTTTTTCTTACTGTGGACTTATTTTTACCAACTGTAAACTTATTTTTCCTCACTGTGGGCTTATTTTTTCCTGACTGTAGGCTCATTTTTCCTCACTGTGGGCTTATTTTTACCCACTGTAAACTTATGTTTCCTCACTGTGGGCTTATTTTTACCCACTGTAAACTTATGTTTCCTCACTGTGGGCTTATTTTTTCCAGACTGTCGGCTCATTTTTGCTTACTGTTGACTATTTTATCCTCACTGTGCACTTATTTTTCCTCACTGTGTGCTCTTTTTTCTGACTGTGGGCTTATTTTTCCTCACTGTTGGTTTATTTTTCGCCAATGTGGGCTAATTTTTCCTGATTGTGGACTCATTTTTCCTTGCTGTTGACATGTTTGTCCTCATTGTGGACTCATTTTTACCCACTGTAAACTTATTTTCCTCACTATGGACTCATTTTTACCCACTGTAAACTTATTTTTCCTCACTGTGGACTCATTTTTACCCACTGTAAACTTATTTTTCCTCACTGTGGGCTTATTTTCTGTGGACTAATGTTTACTCTTGGTTTAAACTGCTTCATGAATAGATTATTATTGGATGTCTTCACGGAGGCACTTGAGCTGCTTTTGTGTGCCGGAACACATTCTCTGCTGTTTGAATCAACACAACACTTCAAACAAAACCAGCAGAATCTGAAAAAAGTTCCCCTCTTCACCCTCAGAACACACCAATTGTTGTTGTACAATAACTAATAAAGTTTTACCTTCAAACTACGAAGGTTTTTCTAGTTACAGACCCTTGAAGGAGATAAAAGGGGTTCATATTTGGTGTTTTTGAATTACTTTTTCCAACCTTCATAACTTCATCAGCTCAGCAGATACACGGCATTCTCAGGGCTGAACACTAAATCTGTTTGGTTGTTGTTGTTTTTTTATACAACCAACTTTGAGTATCAGTATTATGGGATGGATCGTAGTTTCAACAGCAAAACTGCACCATTAGCTTGTAAAGGGGCACCATGACAAAGACTAGCGTGTAGCAGTTAATGGTCTCCAAACAGAGCTCACATATTCAAGACGAGCTTAAGTCTTCCAGAAAACATCAAACATGGTCCAAAGTGACTCAAAAATTTGCTTCCAGGTAAAAACGAGACCTTTCATTTGCTATAACTTGCACTTGAACAACCACCTGTCACATGGAAATTATTGAAAATGACTAAAAAGTGTCTAAAAAGTCTCAAAAGGTACAAAAAAGTTTGCCAATATTACTGGAAATTTGTCCAAGATGACTCAGAATTTGACAAAAATCAGTCAAACTGTCCAAAATGACCCGATTAGTTTTAGGTAAAATGTCTCCTTCCATTGTCTCTAACTGTTCTGACCAACCTCCTACCAACATGCTGATATGAGCCTTAAAGTTTACCCAGAATGCACTTGTTAAAGTTTCCTCTGGTGGATGATCAGAAACCAGAAACACATCCAGGAACCAACGATGGTTTCTAGGACTCTATATAGACGTTAAACTGTTCACACCATGAGACATCCCATAATACTGATGATCACAGCTGGTTATAGAGGAAATGAACAGAAACCAGGTTCAGTGTTTAGACAGTGACTCCTGGATGGATGGAAAACTGATCTGGGTTCAGTTTTTAACAGAACTCAAATGTTTTTTCCATGAAAAATTGGTCAAATTGTATGAAAGTTGTCTAGAATTAAACCCTAATTGTCCCAAATTTCTTAGAATTTGTCCAAAAAGACTCGCAAATTGCTCAAAAAGACGTGAATATTGTCTAGAATTATGTAAAAACTGTTGAAAATGAGTCAAATTTGTCCAAAAAGACTCAAAACTGGTCCAGTTTTTGGTCTATGGATTGTGACACCTGGAGTAGATGTTAAATACACTGCTGCCCATAAAGTGGGAATTAAATATTTTTACCTCCGCCAAGGAGCATTGTGAGGGTTTAGCTAGTAAAGGGGCACCATGACAAAGACTTCTATGCCGGGTAATGACCTCCGACTAAAACTCATATATGCACACAATACGGGTTTATTACCAAAAAATGCCTGAAGAGAAATAAGCCCAGTAGCTTTTGTGGTGAATGTCATGTACTTGTGATTAAATAAAGCACAATCTACATATGGAATAACATCCACTAGATTATTATTATCTCTGCCAAAGAGGTTATGTGATGGCCGGCGTTGGTTTGTTTGTTTGTTTGTTTGTCTGTTTTCAAAATAACTCAAAAAGTTACGGACGGATTTGGATGAAATGTTCAGGAAATGTGTGAAATGGGACAAGGAAGAAATGATGACATTGTGGGACTGATCCGGATCACCGTCTGGATCCAGGAGTTTTTAAAATGATTCTTTAACATTGGGAGTGTTAGAAAGCCTTGCAGTGCCGCCTTGTGGTAGGAGGTAGGAAAGTGCATTGCACATATATGGTGGGTGTTGGCCGCTCGTGCTCAACCTCAGCAGTGCTACTGTGTGAGAGCGATTACCGGACAATTAACTTTTTTAAGGTTCCTTTGTCACTGGGAGATTGTGTTGGGGGTGGACTGAAGCTGCTTGGCGGAGGTCTGCGCTCTATGAGGGCTTTTCTAGTTTACTTCTGTGTCTTCTCCAGAAACGACGAAGGCGGCTCGCTGGCATCTTACGATTTCTACTGCACAGATTGAACAGCTGCCGATCATCTCGTCTGGTAGTCAGTCGTGGTCGTCCTGGAGGTTTCTGTGGCCTCAAATGACCCTCCTCTCGACGGTGTTTGAGGATTTTACGGACCGCACTCTGCGATATTCAAAGGAAATCAGCAACGTTGGCTTGTTTGTGTCCGTCCTGTCGGAGTGCAGGTGCTCTGTGGTGTATTGCCTGTTGCATCGGGCGATATAGCCTAGGGAACTTCTGTGTCAAATCTGGTTGAAAATCATGCAGCCAGTTCTGAAAACGTGGACTTACACTGCAAAAACTCAACACCTTACCAAGTTTATTCATCTTATTTTTAGTCAAAATGTCTGAACCCACATGATTTAAGATACATTCACTTTACAAGTAGCATTTCAGCCAGATGTAGGGACTTGTTTTAAGACAAATTTTCACTTGTTCTATTGGCAGATTTTTCCACTTATTACGACGTAAAAGTGCCTTGAAATAAGTTTTTTTTCCTTGTTTTGGGAGGGGCATTTTTTCCAGTGTACTGCTACAGATTTTAAGCAGGAAAAGGACAACGCAGCCGTGGAAAAGTGATACTGATGTGTATTAATAGGAATGAAAGAGGAATGAGTCTGAAAGCTAAACTATTCCAACTTTATGTGCAACAGAAAATTGGGTCACAGTTTTTAATCGAACTTAAATGTGTTTTTCTTTCATTAAAAGTGAGTCAAATGACATTAAAGTTGTCCTAAAAGTACTCACATTGGTCCAAAAGGTCTTGGAACTTGTCCACATTATTTAGTGTTCAGACTGTGACTCCTGGATGGATGTAAACTGATCTGGGTTCAGTTTCTACCAGAACTGAACCCAGATCAGATCATCAGATCATGATGGAAAAGTCCATTAAAAGGGATCAATGTGGACCCCCCCCCCTCTATGGACTTCAAGGACCTGGACCTCTTAGTAATCAGTAAGGCCGTACAATCAGTACTTTGTTTGTGTTTAGAAACTAGACTGTAATTAACCCTGATTTATTGATGAGTTCTGTATTCAAAGCGAAGAGAATCACCTCTTTGGTAATTATCCCGAGGGTTGTTATAATTAAAATATAACTCTAATGAATGAAATCACGTCATTTTGATGCATTATTAACATTTCAATCACAATTTAGGGGCTGTAATCACTTTTTGGCACATGGGAAACTGAATTAAATGAGCTGAATTTGTTGTCTACGACCATTTCAAACAAACTGACTATTGTCTGAAGAGGTAAATTAATGCATCTTTTTTTGGATGTTTGAGCAGATAGAAACAGCTGTAGACGTAAGTCTTCAGTAAACAGGTTAGATCTAGCAGTCTTCGTGAGGTTGGACCAGTCCAAAATTGTGATAAAGCGGGGGTGTTCACAGGTAGTTTCATCCTCCTGAAGCCACAAATAATTGATAAATACTGGAAAGTTGTTGATGTAGGGGTTTTTTTACTAGTAAAAATAACACCTGAGGTTGACCAACCAGCGACAATTTGGTTGGATAAGAGCAAATCGAGGAACTAATCAACCTGGAGATAGATTTAGGAAACTTTCAACTGGACGTTCCACCTGTCAGCTGCAAGAAAACATCCGACCAAACCAGGACAATTAAGGTTAAATCACCTCATATGTGACTCCGCCGTCAGTTCCGGCGTCCCAGGGTATGAGGTCGGTCACCAGCCTCTGGACCCAGCCACAGTCCTTGGTGCAGAGATCTTCTCCTGAAAGCCCAACGTTCCAGTCCGGACTCGGCCCCAGCATGGTGAGGAAGGACATGAGGTGTCGGGTCCGATCCACCGAGAACTCCGCCGACGGAGCTGCCCGCCTGGTGAAAGAAAAGGCAGAAACACAAAGAAAATATCCTCAAATATACTCAACATACGAGAGAATAATAAGCTGTCATTCTTTATTTAATTTTCCTATCATGAGCCAGAGGGGGCAGTGCTGCACCTCAGTGAATTGAGGGGGAAACAAATGAAGGAGAGGGCGAGACAAGACGAACGGGGAGGGTACAGACGGGCAGTGCTATAAGAATCCTATAAGAGTGCTGTAACATGCCGTGTTATTCCCAACAACCGATCCCACATCTGAAAATCGTAAAAACAAATAATCAACACAGAAAAAAATTGGACACCAGAAGTCCTGACAGTATACAGGGTTAGGACGCCAGAGGACAGGAGTGAGGGAAGAATGTATAGCGGGTGTGAGTTTAGTGCAAAGTCTGAGGAGTGACTCCGCACAATCTGGCGGGTCCCATCAGCTCTCAGCAAGGGGACTCGACAGGAGTTGGTAAGCCCTGAACAAACATGCATGTGTGATGGACACCAAAGCCCAGAGCGACTACCATGAGTCAGCAGGGCCAGGCCGGCCAAGTGCCTCCACACCCCAGGGCAGGGGGAGCACCAGGAGGCATTACCCAGAAGACCACCCGGGCCACAGACAAGCACGAGGACCCAGAGACCAAGAGGAGGCAGCAACCGACACCTCCAGGGCGCCAAGGACAAGCCCAGGGGGCACGAGGGCCCACCCGCCACCCAACACCCATCCCCAACTGCCCCACCTGCCCCCCACCCCTGCCCACACCCCACCAAATCCGCCCACCCCCGAGGAGGCGCCCACCCCCCCGCAGCCCGGGAAGCCACACACAGGGACCGAGCGCCCCACCGTAGGGAAGGCCGCCAGCCCCACCCCAAGCAGGCTGCCACCGGGAGCCAGCCAGAGGAAACCAATGCCGGGCCCAGACGCAAGCCCAAGCAAAAACAATCATAACCCCGAACTCCCACGGTGCATTGCAGCATGACAGTTCAGTCCAATACGCTTACAAAAGAAATCGAATAGCATTGTTTTGTAGTACAGTAATCCCTCGTCTGTCGCAGGGGTTAGGTTCCAGAACCCCCCGACCCCCGCGCGATAGACGAAATCCGCAAAGTCAGATGATTAAAGTATACAGGGACATTAACATGGGCTGTAGCGTGAATGGCAAAAACCTCAGTCAGATCCTTTGCTTACGTCCGCTGTCACATAGATGTCGTAAAGAGAGAGAAACATTTTGAGGCAGGATGCTAGGGATGCTAATTTTACGTAGCTTCTAAATCTATAATCAGCAGCGTAATCGATCAATAATAGATTAATCGTTCATTCCAGGGTCATGAGTTTTTGCCTGATAATTATTTATTAAGGCATTTTGATATTTGATTGCATAAACAATGATGTAAATTCACTGGTCCTGCTCACACAGGCCGCTTTTTTTGACATTCCTTAAACAAAACCTTGATGGCGAGCTGCCCCAGACTTCGGAACGCCCTACCCATTGGCATTTTATTCTGTTTGCATGGCGGATATAATAAGGTATTCTGCAAACACTAATAAGGTAATTTCAAGTTTCTTCACACAGAAACTTTGCCATCTTAATTATCGCGTATTAACCGAGACATCAACGACTCTGGAACAACTCACGAGCTCATGTGTGGCACTCAGGGCCGCACGCATGAGTGTGAATGTTCTCATTAGTAAAAATAATAGCGGCACAAAACATCGCAAACGACAGACAACGCTAGGAGGGGTGATTAAACAGATGTTCGGCGGCAGATACAGTTCATCAGCGTGGGTCTGTGTGTGTTGGTGGCCGAAGGCTGGAGTTGCGATGAGTTTCTAATTGCTCTTGAACTAATTCCAAAGAGCGCACGGGACGCCAGGGTGTTCAGATGAGTCACAAGAAAAGACGTCACAACACAATTTATTAAACATTCACACGCTGCTTTACAATAGTATCTGAATTTTAATTATGATTTATAGCTCACCCAGAGCGTCACAACTTTTACCAACTCATCCTGCTAATTAGGAATTCGCTGCATAGTGAAGGTCAGTTTATCAGAGAAGTAAGTGTTTCTATTGTTTGTCTTTCAGTGCGGATAACAAAGTGATCACTGAGGTTTCTGCATATCTTTGTTTACTTGAAGACAAACGGATTATTTCAGAAGCTGCAGAACAATCTCGGCTTCAAGGTAAAATGCGATCAAAGAGCTTTAAGACGAGACGCGGTGATTTATTGTTTTGTGCGACTCAGAAAAAAATCAGCCTTATGTTTTAACTTTGTGAAGCAAAGGTTGTGCAATTTTCTCGACCTACAGGGAGGCATGTAAAGAAAGGAAGAAAACAACATGGATTTTATCCTGCAGGAAACATGATGAATAAATGATCAAATCCATCAAAAGCTCAGACGTGTTCAAGGTCTGGGCGTGAAATGTAATACTGGAACCAGTCAGAGAGCAGAAACAGCTGGACTGGAGCACATCATACAATCTGAGAAAGCAATTCAAGGAGCCTATTCACACAATTTAATTAAATGCATGGTTGCAAGATATATAAAAAAATCCAATAGCCTATAGGGTAAACTGAGGTATGAAAACACAGTTTTCATTTCAGGTCTTATTTATACAGTATTAAAATCTTTTAACTGGCCTGAGAAATTAAAAATAAGTTGTTTTGAGGCAAGATAATGTCATATTCTGACAGCACAAAATAAGCCTCTGTGGTTTTTAAAAAGAATAAATATATACAAAGTTATATTTACTGTAAACATGAGAGTCATGTGGAGGGTTTTCTATTCATTTGAACAAAATACAACAAAAACCTTTCCTGTAATATGTGAAAAAGTAAGAGGGACTTTAGAGAGTGGATGCTAACTAGCTAACTAGCTGACTTTAGGTTAAGCTAGAAACATTATGCTATATCAGCTTGTTGTGACACTAGTTGTGTTAGCTTGCCACAGCACTAGCTAACTAACTTACTAATTAACTCTAGATTATGCTAGCAACATTATGCAATATTAGGTTGCTGTAACACTACTAAACTAGCTGACTTTAGGTTAAGCTAGCAACAATATGCTATAATAGCATGCCATAGCACTAGGGAACTAGCTGACTTCAGGTTAGTCTTGTTACATTATGCTATATTAGCTTCTAGTGGCACTAGCTAACTAGCGGACTTTAGGTTAGACTTGTAAAATTATGTTAGCTTGCCGTAGCATTAACTAATGAACAAATAGTTGACTCTAGATTATGCTAGTAATGTCATGCTATATTACGTTGCTGTAACACTTGCAAACTAGCTGACTTTAGGTTAAGCACTAGCTAGTTAGCTTGAAGTCTTTGCTGTTGTCGGCTAAACATCCCTGCATTATTTTATGTCATTAATTTAAATATCAGCGTTAGTAAATGTAACAGAGTTAAAAATTCATTTAATTAATAGTTGCTTTCAATTCATGTTTGTTGTTGTTATGTTAAGTAGTTTTTTGAATTTTATCTCAATGAGTTATTTTTATTTGCCATTATTTTATTAATTTTGTAAATTTAAATCGCTTTTCTGCACTCTGCTCTGTTTGTGCCTCTCGGGCTTCTGTAGCTCCTCCCGGGCTTCCGTAGCGTCTCCCGTTTACCCCACACAGTAGCTGTGTTGCATGCTGTGGGGTAAGTTGTGGGATAACTCGCTGCCGTCGTGTCATGTTGTTTTCTTTATATATTTAGCGTTTTATGCTGTAGTCTTCGGTGTATACTGTTTATCATTGTGTATTATTTGGCTGTCTAGCTGTATTGTGTTGTTTTAGTTATTTTTAGAGGTTTTATAGTTGTTTTTGGTTACGTTATTTTTGGCGCGAGTTGTGAAAAATGGCGGAGCTCGGTTGTTTATATTTTGTTTTCGTTTATATATTCAGGAGCAGATTGCAGAACAACAGGAACATTCAGCAGAAGAAATTTATGTGTTATTATGTCTTCTGCAGGTATGTATTTTATTTTGTTTTGTTACGGTTTTGTCTACGTTCTGTCATCCCACCCTGACACTGTGCTAATGATGCCACTAGGTGGCATTGTTCTTCGCTTTATGTTTAAGTTGTTTTTATTATGAAATTTTGGTTGTGAAAAAGTGTTTTCTAAACATTACACAGTAGCTGTGTTGCATGCTGTGGGGAGCAGATTGCAGAACAACAGGAACATTCAGCAGAAGAAATTTATGTGTTATTATGTCTTCTGCAGAATAAATGCTGAAAGAAAAACCCGACTGGACTGTCATCAATGACCTCGTGCTCACAGAAGTGCACGTCCGTTACACTGGTGCCGTGACCCTTTGGATCTTCAGATCAGCTTGATGCTCGTCGCCGTGGATGCTGTACAGCAATCTTGATCAACGTTTCCAGATCCTTGAGTGGTCAGATATATGAGAGACTGTAATTAGGGTTTAGATTTAGCCCTCAGTGAGCTAACATTTTTTGTTTATTGATATATGTGTTACTCTTGTGCTCACATTTAACTGTTCTTCTGGTTTATTTTTGTCTGATTAAGTACACAACGCAGGTACATTTGATTGGTTGATAACAGCTGCCAGATAACAATGGATTGGTTTAATAGCCCTACTCTACCTAAAGGCAGGGGTGTTTGGTTTAGTGATATTGCCAGCAGTAGGGCTGTGGGACATTCGGACCTCACACCTGATGGTTGTGTGGATACAGGGTTGGGTCAGAGCCCTGGTCGTACTCCTGCTAGTGAGTTAATGAGGGAGGGTCCTCTTACTTCCACACCCCGCAGTGATGTTGATGCTATTCATCACCTCACAGACATGGTAGGGCAGTTAGGTGCTCAAATAGGTGAATCCATTGTTTCTAAGCTAATGTCAGCTGGTGTTGTTGACATGAACAGTGGCAACCAGACCACCTCTACCAACCAGAACTCACAGTGTGACATGAACAGACATGACGTCCCACATGTGACAGTCCATGTTAAACCTGATAAGGTGCTTCAGACATACAGAGGTGACAACACTGACAAATACACAGTCCAGGACTGGATTGACATGACTAAAACGCACCTTAGAAAACAAGACATACCTGTGTGTGACCAAGCAGACGAGATCATGAGCCACTTAATGGGCAAGGCCAGGGATGTTGTTAAGATTGCCTTGCGTAGTGATCCTGCACTTGATGTTACAAAGAAACCTGACTTGATATATGATATTCTTCTCCACTACTTCAGCGAAGCTCCATCTTGTCTCCCTCTTGCTGACTTTTATGCTACTCTGCCCAGATACAGAGAAAATCCTGTTGACTACTGGATAAGACTGAATAAGGCAGCGGACCTCGCTCTTGAGGGCCTGCGTAGACGAGGGAAACAGACAGAGAACATGAATGATGAGGTGGCTCTTATGTTTGTGAAGCACTGCCCTGACCCAGAGTTATCCTACACTTTCAAGTGTAAGCCGGTTTACGAATGGACTTCACGTGATGTTCAGCTGAGGATCGATGACTATCAGAGTGAGCTGAGGGCAACTAGCGGATCCTCAGGTGCTCTGCAGCTGAAGAGCCAAGTCACCTCCATCACCTCTGAGCAGCACAGCCCAACGTCATCCAGCCTAGCAGCACAAGAGGAGTGTCACGCTCCAAGTCCATTACCCTCACCCTCCTCTCTCCAGGCTCAACGTCTTGTGCATTACCCACCCTGCCCCGCTCCAGCATCTGTGCCCTTTCAGGGGGGTCCCCAGCACACTCAAAACCGAGCCTCTGTACCAGTAGTGGCACAAAATCTCCAACAGTCAGAGGAAAGACTTCTCACTCGTATGGTCGACATGTTTCAGGAGATGATGGAGAAAGTGCAGCAGCGTGGCACTTCTCTTCCAAGTCGGGGTGGGAGGTTCCAGCGTGCCCCTCGTGAACGACGTACCAGAGAGGCAGGTTGTAAAGTCTGCAATGACTCGAGCCATACTACTATTTCACACTGCATGTCTGAGAGACTGTGTTTTGCCTGCCTTACTCCTGGCCACACCAGACTGAATTGCCCTGCAAATACATCTTCCCAGCCCCAGTCAGGGGGAAACTAGCTGACCTGTATTTGGAGGGAGGCAGTACAGGTCAGACCACAAACTCCCAAACTGATGACATGTCAGATGCTGAGAGTGTTTACACATCAGTGAGAGACTCATGTAATGACTCTGAAGTTGTTGTCTATCAAAATGTTCACAGAGTCGGCAGCAGTGACAGTCTCTTCTACACATCTGTGGACTTGGGTGGGAAGGTGAAAATGGGTGGGATGTTAGACAGTGGTTCAATGGCCTGCAGCATCAGTGAGGCAGCCGAAATGAAGCTGAGAGAGGCTGGAGTGATAACAGACCAAAACCTGATTGATGTGAATGTGATTCTTGTTGGATGTGGCGGGCTTCGTGTTAAGCCTAAATGTGCCTATGATGTGGAGATGGAAGTGTACGGCTGCAGAATGTTAGTTCCCACTCTTGTTGTTGCAGGACAGTGTGATGAACTGATACTGGGAACCAACGTCATAAAGCACATCCTGCATCAGTCCAAGCTGTGCGAGTCCTACTGGAGGACAGTGTCCAGCCCCTGCCCATCTGGGGACCCAGAAACTGAACGTTTCCTGTCCATGCTGTCTGGTCTGAACCCCTGGAAAGGTGAAAGTGTTCCCGACAAGGTTGGTACAGTGAGGTGTAACTCTGCTACCTACCTTGAACCTGGGCGTGAATATCTCATGTGGGGGAAACTGCCCAAAACCGCTTCTGTTTCTCCGGGCAGCACCGTCATGACAGAACCCACATCATCCCGCTCAGCTCCTAGGGGTGTTTTGGTCGCAAAGATTGTGACTACACTGTGGGGGGACAGATGGGTCCCACTGAAACTCATCAATACATCACACAAGCCTGTGTTATTGCGGCGCAATGCAAAGCTGGCTGATGTCTACCCTGTTGTAGCGCTTGAGGACATGGATGGTGCAGAGCACTCAGGGGTTCCCCTTATGAACTGCACTCACTCAGCCGTGCCAGCTGCTGCTGACGCGAGTTCAACCAACGACAAGCTCAGGTCAGTTGGGCTAAGTGATGTTGATATTGAGTCTTGTGAGGTTTCTGAGGACTGCAGGAGGAGAATGGCTAACCTTGTTTTGCAGTATGAGGATGTCTTTTCACGTCATCATCTTGACTGTGGGGAGGCAAAGGGGTTTTTACACCGCATACACCTGTCAGACAACCGACCATTCAGGCTGCCGTACAGGCGAGTGCCACCCAGCCAGTACCAGAAGCTGCGTCAGGTGCTGAGTGAAATGGAGGAAAGGGAGATCATCAGAAAATCAACAAGTGAATATGCATCACCTTTGGTGCTGGTGTGGAAGAAAAATGGAGATCTCCGCATCTGCACAGACTTTCGCTGGCTGAACAAGAGGACACTGAAGGATGCCCATCCACTTCCTCACCAGGCAGACTGTTTGGCAGCACTGGGTGGGAACTGTCTGTTCAGTACAATGGATTTGACGTCCGGGTTCTACAATATGCCACTCCACGAGGATGACAGGAAGTACTCAGCCTTCACCACTCCCATGGGCCTGTACGAGTACAACCGTCTGCCACAAGGTCTCTGCAACAGTCCTGGGAGCTTCATGCGCATGATGACCAGCATTTTTGGAGACCAGAATTATCTGAGTCTACTGTGCTATTTGGATGACCTGCTGGTGTTTGCACCTGATGAGGAGACCGCTTTGCAGCGGCTGGAGATGGTGTTCGGGAGACTGCGTGGCCATAACTTGAAGCTGGCCCCGAAAAAGTGTTTCTTTCTCAGGAGGTCTGTCAAGTTTCTCGGCCACATCATAGATGAGAATGGTGTTTCAACAGACCCGAGTAAGGTTGAGAGCATCACGAACATGACGACCTTTGACCTCATGGAGCCTGATGGTGTGACCCCATCTCAGAAGCGGATTAGGTCCTTTTTGGGGATGGTAAATTACTATCAGCATTTTGTGCCCAGGTATTCTGCCATTGCTAAGCCGCTCTTTGATCTGCTGAAGGGTGAGAGCAGGAAGAGCAAACACCATAAAAATAAACAGCAAGGCAGGAAATTGTCTGCCTCTGACTGGACAGTGGAGCAGAGACAGGCTTTTGAACACCTGAAGTCTTCGCTGATTCACAGCGTTGTCCTAGCTCATCCAGATTTCACTCGTCCTTTCATGCTGTCCACTGACGCATCCCTGGATGGCATTGGTGCTGTACTCTCTCAGGTTCAAGAGGGTGAGACACGAGCCAGACCCATTGCTTTTGCCAGCAAGTCATTGTCTCAGTCCCAAAAGAATTACCCAGCTCACCGGTTAGAGTTCCTGGCCTTGAAGTGGTCTGTTTGTGACAAGTTCAGTCACTGGCTGAAAGGTCACAAATTCACAGTCTGGACTGATAACAACCCGTTGACTCATATCCTGACGAAACCAAAACTAGACTGTTGTGAGCAACGATGGGTGGCCAAGTTAGCGAGCTATGATTTTGATATCAAGTTTGTCCCTGGTCAGCAAAACATTGTAGCTGATGCTCTGAGCCGTGTGCCATTTGTTAAGGAGAGTGTTGGGAAAAGGCTGCTTGCTGAACCCTATGCAGGTCTTCTCACTGAGGTCAGAGACGTGTCGAACTCATCTGTCCAGAATGCCTTCCGGTCATCCAGTGGTCACAAGAAACCCTCTTCAGTGAGCGTCACTGTCCAGTCAACATGCAGCCCACTACAACTGCACACTCAGTCTGTTGCAAGGGAAGATGTGTCTGCTGTATTACTGTCACACATTGAGTGGGATGCTGGTCCGAGAGCTCGTGCTGTTGAGGTGTTGCAGCATCTACCTCAGTTGGTTCCACCTGGACAGGACACCTTGCCTGCCTACACTGAAAAGGACCTTCGTGACAAGCAGTCGGAGGACAGGACTCTTTCTCGTGTTCTGCACTATGTTGAGAGACGTCGGAGGCCCTCCAGGAGAGAAAGGTTCAAGGAGTCTGTCTCTGTTACAAAGTATTTGAAACATTGGGACAGGCTAACTGTGCTCAACGGTGTGCTATACAGGACTTCAAGGGACCAGAAAACTAAAGCAAAGCGCTTCCAATATGTTGTCCCTGACTCACTGAAGGCTGAGGTTCTGCATGGTGTGCACGATGAAGCAGGACATCAGGCTCAGTTCAGGAGCCTCAGCTTGGCAAGACAGAGGTTCTTCTGGTTGCACCTTGACAGGGATGTGAGAGACTATGTTCGGCTCTGTCAGCGATGCATCGTTAGTAAGACCATTGAGCCTGAGGGAAGGGCTCCCTTGGAGACCATAATATCGACCAGGCCATTAGAACTGGTGTGTATTGACTTTTGGTCCGCTGAAGACTCCAGAAACAGGTCTGTTGATGTCTTGGTGATAACAGACCATTTCACAAGAATGGCTCAAGCATTTCCATGTAAAGACCAGACAGCTAAGCAGGTAGCGAGGGTCCTCTGGGACCGGTATTTCTGTGTGTTTGGCTTCCCGGAAAGGATTCATAGCGACCAGGGTGCTAACTTTGAGAGTCAACTGATAAGTGAGCTTCTCAGGGTCTCAGGTGTCAGAAAATCACACACAACCCCCTACCATCCAATGGGTAATGGGAGTGTGGAGCGATTCAATCGGACCTTAGGTGGCATGATCCGTGCATTACCCCCTGAAGAGAAAGCTAACTGGCCTCGACGCTTGCAGACATTGACTTTTATGTATAACTGTGCAGTCCATGAGACTACAGGTTATCCCCCCTTTTACCTCATGTTTGGTCGGGTCCCCCGCCTGCCTGTTGATGTTCTCTTTCATACTGTTCTTCATGACTCTGATGTGATAAATTATGACAAGTATGTGGCATGTCTTACCAGTGACCTGAAGGAGGCGATGGTGATTGCACAGGACCACGCTTCAAGAGAGCAGAAGAGACATGCTCAGTTGTACAACAGGAAAGTAAAGGGGCCTAACATTGATGTTGGTGACAGAGTGCTCTTGGCCAACAGGAAGGAGAGGGGTAAGAAAAAGCTCGCTGACCGGTGGGAGTCGACCATCTTCACTGTTGTGGATGTTAATGCTGAAACACACACATTCAAGATCCGTGATACAGTCACTGGACAGGAGAAGGTGGTCCACAGGAACCTGCTCATGCTGGCCAACTTCCTCCCTGTGGAGACCAAAGGTGACATGTCTGACCCTGCCTCTTCCATGTCTGATATGGAATCCTCAGCCCCAGGAACTGATAGCATCCCAGAGGAGGATGAGACTCTTTGTGGAGATGGTGAAAGACCTGATGGTGGATGTGACAGTAACTCACATGTGATTGCAGACGATGGGCGGAGTTCTTTCATTGATCCGGAGCCTGTGAACTCTGAGAGAAGAACCATAGCATGGATCACACAGCTGTCTGAGCCAAGTTTGTGTGGAGAGGATGTCACTGACTTATCGAGCATGAACTCTGACCCCCTGAACTGCTCAGTCTCACCTGAGAGCTGCACATCAGATCAGTCTATGTCTGGTGACTCTGCCCCTGTGGCTGCAGTCGATGTCTCGGCAAGTGTGGGACAGTCAGACCCTGCCCTCGACACTATGACACACGCAGACGATGCCTCAGACTGTCTACGCACTGCTGACCAGACCTCACACATGAATTGTGACCATTCTCATGCACAGACTCAAGTCAGGTCTAGATTTGGCCGTCTAGTCCGGCCTGTGAACAGGCTCATACAAACCATGTCCAGGCAAGATGTTGTTCAGGATAAGTTCAATGTTAAAGCAGTTTGCAAATCTATGTTCCAGGCTTTCACTGACTAGTATCTTAATCGGTTGGCCTATGACCCCTTTGGGTCTGAATGTTTCTCTGAGGGTGTAATGTTTTCATTTTGTACTGTGTCATGGGCCTGCACTATGCTATATGTTGGGGTTTTGTGGGGTGTATAAGGCACCCTGTTGACAGTTGTTGGATTGAGGGATTAGCGCTGCTCTCATACCACTTCATCCTTATGGGATACATTTATTGTTGATTTTATTGATGTTGACCCCAGGTAATTTGTGACTTTGTGCTGCTTCTTCTGACGTATACTGTGTGGTTGGTGCTCATGTTCGATAAAATTCAGTGGGGGTGGGTGTAACAGAGTTAAAAATTCATTTAATTAATAGTTGCTTTCAATTCATGTGTGTTGTTGTTATGTTAAGTAGTTTTTGAATTTTATCTCAATGAGTTATTTTTATTTGCCATTATTTTATTAATTTTGTAAATTTAAATCGCTTTTCTGCACTCTGCTCTGTTTGTGCCTCTCGGGCTTCTGTAGCTCCTCCCGGGCTTCCGTAGCGTCTCCCGTTTACCCCACACAGTAGCTGTGTTGCATGCTGTGGGGTAAGTTGTGGGATAACTCGCTGCCGTCGTGTCATGTTGTTTTCTTTATATATTTAGCGTTTTATGCTGTAGTCTTCGGTGTATACTGTTTATCATTGTGTATTATTTGGCTGTCTAGCTGTATTGTGTTGTTTTAGTTATTTTTAGAGGTTTTATAGTTGTTTTTGGTTACGTTATTTTTGGCGCGAGTTGTGAAAAATGGCGGAGCTCGGTTGTTTATATTTTGTTTTCGTTTATATATTCAGGAGCAGATTGCAGAACAACAGGAACATTCAGCAGAAGAAATTTATGTGTTATTATGTCTTCTGCAGGTATGTATTTTATTTTGTTTTGTTACGGTTTTGTCTACGTTCTGTCATCCCACCCTGACACTGTGCTAATGATGCCACTAGGTGGCATTGTTCTTCGCTTTATGTTTAAGTTGTTTTTATTATGAAATTTTGGTTGTGAAAAAGTGTTTTCTAAACATTACACAGTAGCTGTGTTGCATGCTGTGGGGAGCAGATTGCAGAACAACAGGAACATTCAGCAGAAGAAATTTATGTGTTATTATGTCTTCTGCAGAATAAATGCTGAAAGAAAAACCCGACTGGACTGTCATCAATGACCTCGTGCTCACAGAAGTGCACGTCCGTTACATAAAGTTGTAACTTTTGTCCTACATGCCGCTCAGTTCTAAATTCTTTGGTAATATGTTTAACTGCTGAAAAAGAAAAATCCTAAATAATTTCTGTATGTGTTTTCTAATATTAATGGTTCAGTTAAAGTTGGAGCAACATCAGAATTTAGGAGTGTAGTTAATATCACGCACAAGTATTGCTCAAAATGACTTGTGAGATTAGATTTCACATTTAGCTTTATACTACCAAAGCTCTATTCTGAAATGATTTAATTTAACAGTAGAGGCTCCACCTGGTGGAACGACCAGGTACTACAGCTGATCTACAATACTTAAGGACGTATTATCAAGTCAACAGACAAAGAACTGTATTACTTTACCACTGGGATACAGCAGCACTATCCCAGTCGGTCCCAGTTTGTCTTAAACACATGAGGTCTGGTTGGAGGTCATTAAGCGTCACATAAGTCTTTGTCATGGTGCCCGTTGCTAGCTAAACCCCCACAATGCTCTCTGAATCTACACTTTAATTCTGACTCGTCAGTCTAGTTCCAGATAGCTTTAATTCGCCTCATTGAAACATGTCTACATGGTCATTTTTAGATTCCTAAATTGAGTCTGAGCCATGATGCTGAAGATATCTTGGACTGGAATTATGACCAGTGGTAATACAAGTACAGATATCCGTGCTACATCATGAGCTACGGCAAGTCGGAGGTGGCTTGGTTTTCAAACATACTATGGTAATACAACCATTAACCGCATGTTACAGCTGCTTTACTTCCACGCCAGAGAAGCCTGAAGCCAAAGTTCTGGTAAGTTTAGACCTTAAATCTCCACAAACTCATTTTCCAACCGTCTCATCCACCACAGCAGCCGCTAATACTTCTGCTAACACTGTTAAAAACCGATATTTAATGAGGAGCCTGACACGAGATAATTCAGGCGAGTCATAATGACATTTGAGATATCCGTAGCTGTCATTTGAATGAGTCCAAACTGAATTAGTGGGATCTCTAAGTGTCGTTTCGATTCATCAGAGTGATGTGACGGATATCTGGAATCAAACTTCTCACTAGTCGCACTGGAATTAGTCAGAATAATGCTCCTGATGTCTGTAATTTCACTTCCGCAGCAGCTTGCCTTCCTCTTTATGCTCATACATTTGAATTTCCGTTCGACTTGAAAGCATAATTTCCTGATTCTTCTTTTTAATTTCCAAGCACATCTCCCTCAGAAGGGCCTTTTCCCTTCAGTGACGCTGACACCGAGTGGTACTTACAGGTTGAGCGGCTGCCACGCCGGCCACTGAGCCTTGGTCTTAATCACCGTCAGCACTTCATCTCCCTGCAGAGACAGAAAGAAGAGAGAGACGGAGTTAGAAGGAGTAGTTCGTCACTAAATGGTCAACTATAAAGGGACAAAAAGGAAACACTGACGGAGGAAAGGCCAAAATTGACAAATTGACATGGTGAGTACTCCCATCCAAGGACGGCAAAGTGTATTCCACTTTTCAGAGGCTTAAGAGGCGAAACAAAGTGCGTCTCTTATCAGGACAAAATGGCTCAGCGCTGCTTTATAACAGCCGTCTGTCATTCTAGCGGGAACCTCGCTCGGCTCTCGCTGTAGCACTACGGCCACTTTGAGCGCCGCACATCGCATTATCTACCGGGATGCATCGGATCTAATTATTCAGCCCAAAGCTGGAGACAAATGACTGCTTTACTGTGCTGCAGCGGTTGATTAAGGCCAAATGTGCCCTTTCTGCTTCAATAAGAGCCTTTATTGTGTTTTTCTCCACTTCGCCGTCTTTTTGTATCTTTCAAACACACAAATATCTACAAACACTCACACAACTCCCTCAGTACATGTTATATTGTACAATTTTACATGAGTAGAGACATCTTCCCTTAGTTTACTAACTTCTTTAAATAAACCTTTTCAGTACAGCCATTATTTTGAAAGGTTGGTAATTGTAGCACAAGTAGCATGAGCTAACTCGCTGACCTTAGGTTAAGTTGGCAAAATTATGCTATATTAGCTTGCCGTAGCATTAGCTAACTACTTAGCTGACTTCAGATTAAGCTAGCAATATTATGTTCTGTAGCACTAGCTAACTAACTAAGTAGCTGACTTTAGGTTAAGCTAGTAACATTATGCTATATTAGCTTGCAATAGCACTAGCTAACTTGCTGAATTTAGGTTAAGCTAGTAACACTGTGCTATATTAGTTATTAGTTTGCTGTAGCACTAACATAGTGCTATGCACTACACTAGCTTAGGTTAAGCTAGTAACATTGTGCTATATTAGCTTGCCGTAGCACTACCTAACTAGTTGACTTTAGGTTAAGCTAGTAACATTGTGCTACATTAGCTTGCTGTAGCATTACATAACTAGCTAACTAGCTGACTTTAGGTGAAGCTAGTAACATTATGCTATATTAGCTTGCCGTAGCACTACCTAACTAGTTGACTTTATGTTAAGCTAGTAACATTGCGGAATATTAGCTTTCCAAAGCATTACCTAAGTAGCTGAATTTAGCTTAAGCTAGGAACACTGTGCTATATTAGCTTGCCGTAGCATTATCTAACTAGCTAAACAGCTGACTTCAGGTTAAGCTAGCAATATAATGTTACATTAGCTTGCTGTAGCATGAAAATGAACTAACTAGCTGACTGTAGCTTAAGCCAAGAAAATTATGCTATATTTGGTTTCTGTAGCGCTAACAAACTAGCTAACTTGCTGACTTTAGGTTAAGCTAGTAATAGTACGCTACATTAGCCTGCTGTAGCACTAGCTAACTAAGTAGCTGACTTGAGGTTAAACTAGTAACAATATGTTATATTAGCTTGCTTTAGCACTAGCTAACTAGCTGATTTAAACTTTTTCGGTACAAACATTATTTTGATTTTTCTTCAACATGAGTTCAGGATTACAAGCCTTCTCCTCTGTGTTAATCCCCCTGGATAATTTCAGACAGTTCATTAAAAAATACCTTTTACTTGAATGAAAAAGCTAATTCCTCAAACTCAGCGTAGCGTGTTGGTTGAACATAATTCCAATACAACTCACAAAGATTAATGCAAACTGTTGTTGTCGGGCCTGAACATTTGTTTTTTCGGTTTAAACTCTAAAAAGTAATTCAAGGAAACTATTTCCACCACCTAATTAAACGCATGGTTGCAAATTTACCGATCATAATGCATCGTATCTAATTATTCCGAGACAAATAACAGATTTAGTGAGTCGCAGACTGAGTTTGAAAGGCCAAATGTGCCCTTTTCTGCTTTAACAGGAGCCTTTATTGTGTTTTCTCCATCTTTTATTTGTGTCTTTCAAACACATATCTACAAACACACACACAACTTGGGATATGCCTAAAAAAAATTCCTGTTTTCTGGTTGACTGAAGGTTCCACGGTCGCCTTGAAAGCCTCCTCTCTTCCCCGGGGCGATGTGCACAAAAAACAAGCGTGCGACTGCATCAGTGTGTGTTGGTTGGTTGGTCGAATGTTTTCGTGCATCAAAACAAGTTTGCAAGTCGGCGTCCATCTCGTGTTCAGAGCTCTGCAGCGTCTCTCTGGCCTTAAACCTCAACCCGACCTCTGATATGTAGATGAAGCCGGAGGGACTCGAACGCAACGTCAAGAAAGACATGAATAAAAAGAGACGAGCATCCAGGCGGAGGACAGAAGGGTGGCGGCGGATAGTGACGGACAAGTTTTTGTGTTTCCACTGAAAGCAAAAGATCAACTGCCAGTGCCACAAAGTTCACTTAAAAGACAGGGTTTGGAAAATAAACGGCTCTTTACTTTGGCTTTTCTGGATGTGAAAGAAAGAAAACCTTTGACTGTTTGTTAAAAGACTGTTTGGTTTTATTTGAAGCACGTTTTTCTTCAATGTCAGGATGATACTTCTGAAGTTAGTGCAAAAATCTGGGAATATGGTGCCACTTGTTTCCATTAGAGATGATTAACCCCTTAATAAGGCAGAAGAAGGTGAAGGTCGTGCATGTAGCAGATTAGCTGTAGTACCTGGTTGTAGTACCTCTTACTGTTTAATACTGAGGAGGCGTCACTCAGACTACAAGTAGTTCACATTGCCAAGCAGAGAGCATTGTGGGGGTTTAGCTAGCAAAGGGGCACCATGACAAAGACTAACGTGGTGGTTAATGGTCTCCAACCAGAACCCCCCTGCAGATCCCATTAGCTTATTGATACCATATTGCTAGTTAACCGTCTGAACCCCAAAACCATAAATACACAGTTCATCAGTGGCAGAAACTGTGAAAACATAATGGAACGATCAGATTTTCAACTTTCCAACAGTCCTTGAACTACACATCCGTGATCTATTTTTCCATTAGAAACCAAATTTCATATGTCCGCATGTCTCGTTTAAAAATCCGCCAAAAATAAATAGTTTCCTCTAACCAGATTCTGTAAAAAACGAAAAATTCTGTGTCCTTCAGTGCAACTAACAAGCCATTACTGACTCAGCTGTGACCAACAGTCTTGTAAGAAAAATTCCGAGACTTTTTGGCTGAACTGCAGGCAGTGTCTACACAAAGCCAAGAGTAGGCAAGACATATCTACAGTAAGCAGAGCCGCCATTTGTTTTTCCAGCGTTGGTGACAACCAGTGAGGAACATGACAATGATCCAACATGTTGATCCAACCTCCAGACTTCCTACAGCCCATTCTGATCAAGCATCAACAGGATGCAGTGGAACCAGTTGGATTGACAGAGGCCCCACTGCACAAGCCAGAGTACCCAAAGGATCCAGTGGTTCCAGACCCCATAGGACACCCTGAGAGGTCCTCTGGTCCATGTCCAGTGGTTCAGAGCATTTTGGACCAACACAATGCTAGGCAGGTGGTCATGATGCTATGTCTTATTGGTGTATAGATGCTCAAAGTTTGTTATAGAGAAAATGAACAGAAACCAGGTTTAGTGTTTGGATTGTGACCTGGATGGATGTAAAACTGATCTGGGTTCAGGTTCTACCAGAACTCCAATGTGTTGTTCATCCTAAAATGTCATGTGTGTATCTGCTGAAGTGATTTCGATTCACCCCAACGTACTTTGAGACTTGTAAGCACTTGAAATGACATAAAAAAACGAATAGTATTGTTCAAAATAGCATGAAAATTGTCTCAAATTCCTCAAAATTTGTCCAAAATGACCCAAAATTGTACAGGAATTGTCCGAAAGTAGTTGAAAATTGCACAAAGAACACCCAAAGTTACTCGATCGATGTAGAAAATTGCCCAGAAATTCTCCAAAATGACTTAAGACTGATTAGAATGAACACAAAATTGTACAAATTTATCAAAAATTAATCAAATTCGTCCAAAATAACTTGAAAACCGAACATGATAAGTCAACAATGACAATGACGAGGCCCAGAAATGATGGGAAAAGTCCATTAAAAGCGATAAATGTGAGCCACTTCTATGGAATTCAAGGATCTGGAACTCTGGAAACATTTGAAGGTGAAACTCTGATCATTAAATAGACTACAGTTACTGCATCATCCATCATGTTCTTAAAACTTCTCTAGATATTAGTTTGATGTCAAAGCAGCTTTATCCGTAGAGCTCAGTTCCAAACTTTAATCCTCCAGTAAACATCACCTCACAAGTTAATCAGCTCCAGACTTGTCAGGATGAACCCAACGCTGATTCATTTCAATAGACTAAGTCCAACATAACCAGCCAAATAAAAGAAACTCAGCAGCATCTCTTCAGCAGGAGTCGCTTCGGGGAGACTTTACTATTAGCTTCTGAGCAAACATCGAACCCCTCGGTCATTTCTGGTCCTGAAAAGCCGATAATAAGCTGCTTAATTTGGTAATTTTCCCGACGTGAACACACAACATAATCAAATCACAGTCGGACGCAGCTTCATCACAGATGTTTCCCACCTTGGAATGCAAGGAAGTCGGTAATTGCACGCCCTCCACTCTGCAGAAAAACACTGTAAAAATGTTGAAGGTAATTTTCCGCCGCGTTCTTTCACTCCTTCCACCGGCCGCCATTACCAGACACTCTCGCTGTTTTGGTTCAATTTAGGCTAAAAGAAAAGCATCCAATCCCCCCCGAGCATTTCATTTCAGACCTGCGCTGGTATCACAAGGAGCGGAATGCTTGTGGGCAGGCTGGAGGAGATGCAAATCTTCCAGTAATGGTCCCGTTTGTTTGTGGTAATTACGGTAATGGCACCAAATGACTGTGATTTAGCCGTGTTTAAATGCACATTACATTTCACACGAAGGAGCGATGGGGAAGAGAGGAGGAGAAAATAGAGGAGGAAGAAAGAGAAATGACAAGAGTCAGGGAAAGTGATACCGCCGGAGAAGACGAAGCAACAGAGGAGGAACAGGAGGACGACGAGACGGCGTTGAAAGGAAGGAGGGAGGCTAAAAGGTGCAGAGAGAAGGTTTCATTCAGTTCAGACAACCTCAAATTCATCACTCCATGTTCCTCAGCGTCTCCTCAATTCAGTGCTTCACCAAAGAGGTCATGATTCCAATGACGGGCTTGATTTTAAGGAACATCACCTCTCATGATTTTACAGATAACTAGAGAGAGCTCATACCTCCACCAAGGAGCTTCAGTCCACCCCCAACACAATCTCCCAACTCACATATTTTCTATGGAACGTTACAGATACAAATGTAATTACATACAGTTCAAATGTCCTACTAACAATGCGGCCTTCACCCCATCCGACCTAATGAACAGGCGCGGCCTCTAGCGCGGCAGCTCCTAACAGCCTCCCAGCTTCTTAGACAACCGGAGATAAGAATGCCGGCCCAACCTTGCGTATGTCGTTCAGGAAGGAAAGAGAACTCCGTCACTGTCGCTGTCTGTCGCGTGGAGACCCAAAATGCATTACACTTACATTAAAAAACATCCTGGATCCAGACTGTGATCCGGATCAGTCCCAACATGTCATCATTTGTTCTTTGTCCCATTTCACACATTTCCTGAACATTTCATCCAAATCCGTCCATGAGTTTTTCAGTTATTTTGCACACAAACAAACAAACAAACCAACCAACGCCGGCCATCACATAACCTCCTTGGTGGAGGTAATAAATGGTTAAAAAAATAAAGCATTAATTTAGATGTTAACCTAAAAAACAGGACATAACTGTAAATAATGTCCACATCAAAAATCTGTTATTTTTACAAACAGTAATTTGTTCTTTCACAGTGTTTGACCTTAGAATTATTACTGGTTTTATCATATTTAAATTGGCAAAAAAGATTAATATTTTACGTGTTGAAAGACGCATAACTTCTTATTTTACAGATTCCTCCTGTTTTGTGAAATTACAGATAACCTGGGGAAAAAAATCACACTCAAAAATAATTACAATGAAAAAAATATGCAAATGTTCACACAAAAAAACTGCATTTTTATAAATGATATAAATAAAAATACACTATTTAAACTGTATTTAAATCTGCAAAAAATAATTTTGCACTTTACTGACATTTGTTGTTAATTGCAAGAAAAAAATGTGTATATTAAGGATTTCAAAATGGCAAAAAAATTCTTTATTTTGTAAAATTACAGACAGCAACTGATAAAAAACAATAATTTACATGTTGACTGTAAAAAAAATAAAATAAATGTCAATATCAAAAGAATTTGTTATTAAAATAAATTTTAAGTCATTCTTTTAAATCGTTGAAAATAAATTAAGTCATTTTTACTGGATTTAAATCAGCAAAATAAAGTTATTTACATAGAAAAAAATGTGTATTTTAAGGATTTAAAATTTAGATTAAAAAATAAATATTTTACAGTTTCCCTGTTTTGTTAAATTACAGATAATATCTAGAAAAATTACAGAAAACCCCATTAATTGACATGTTAACTGTAAAAAAACACTAAAATGTAAATGTCCATGTTAAATATCTGTATTTTTATAAATGGCAATTAATTTTTGACAGGACTGGGGCGGTTTGCAGCCGAGTGTGAAGCGACTGGGATGAGGATCAGCACCTCCAAATCCGAGGCCATGGTTCTCGATCAGATAAAAGTGGTTTGTCCTCTCCAGGTCGGTGGAGAGTCCCTGCCTCAAGTGGAGGAGTTTAAGTATCTCGGGGTCTTGTTCATGAGTGAGGGGAGGGTGGAGCGTGAGGTTGACAGGAGGATCGTTGCAGCGTCTGCAGTCATGCGGTAGTTGTACCGGTCCGTCATGGTGAAGAAGGAGCTAAGCCAAAAGGTGAGGTTCTGTATTTACCGGTCAATCTATGTTCCTACTCTCACCTATGGTTCTTGAGCTTTAGGTCATGAAAGAAAGAACGAGGTCCCGGATTCAAGCGGCTAAAATGAGTTTCCTCCTCAGGGTGGCTGGGTGCACCCTTAGAGATCAGGTGAGGAGCTCAGTCACCAGGAAGGAGCTCAGAGTAGAGCCACTACTTCTCCACATCCAGAGGAGTCAGCTGAGGTGGTTTGGACATCTGTTCCAGATGCCTCCTGGACGCCTCCCTGGGGAGGTGGTCCTGACATGTCCCACCAGGAGGAGGCCTCGGGGTAGACCTAGGACACCCTGGAGGGACTATGTCTCTGGGCTGGTCTGGGAACACCTCGGGGTCCCACTGGAAGAGCTGGAGGAGGAGTCTGGGGGAGGGAAGTCTGGGCCTCTCTGCTTAGACTGCTGCCTCCATGACCCGGATAGATGGATGATGTATTCATTATTAAAGCTAATATTAAATTAGGTCATGCATATAATCCTAATCAAACAGCAGGTTAGTGTTTTCTACCACGTCAGGTCCACACACGTTTATTTATCCCTGACAGACTCCAGCAGCACTAAACCCTCCCAGCTCAGTGGTTCTGTCTCTGGATCTGCTGTCGCTCCTGTTCCATCAGCAGGTGTGATAGCAATAAAACAGACGCGAAGCCCGGGACACATCTCACAGAGAAATTACAAAGATCAGTGAGTGACACCGGCGGCAAACACTCGGCTAAAAGTGACTCAGTGGCGTCCGGCAGCATCCGAGCCGTGACAGCGGATCTAACGTCTACATCTGACGGATGGCAAAACACTGACGGAGGGGGAGGACGTGGAAGCAGAGATGGAAGCGGCAGCAGTTTGTCGTGGTATAAACCGAGTGACGGGAAGGAAATAAAGCACAGAGGCATCTCCCTGCCTGTTCACACGGCAATAAAGGAAATGTGAGATAAGCAGCGGCTGAGATGTGTTTATTAAATAATAAATAGATGACGTACGCCTCCGTGATTGTCCTAAAGGGTTCTAACAGCACAATAGTTTAGGAGGTTCATAAAAGTTCAGTATCCGACTATGAAAACTTACATTTGACTGAGGGATCTTAACTCAAGGTCCAGTTAGTATATATATGGACAAAAGTGGTCTTTAGTGTTGGTGGATGACCTGTTTTAGGTCTTATCTTTGCTTTTCCTAAATTTATCCTTTGTGGCGACAAATATCCATACTTTAATTAATGTAATAAGACGCTCTAAACTCTCCACATTCCCCTGCCAGCTGCCATTTCCCCAGCGTCACTACTTAATGTCTCCACATGGTGGCGTTTATCACATGAATGAGGGAGACTTTAGTGGAAATGAATCGGCCCAACAACAGTTAGTACAGGTATAATGGAGGACAGCAACGCTACCGTAAGAGACGCCCCATCCACGTTTAAGTCCAAAGAGTGGACCCATTTGGGCTTTGAGGGAACAAGCAAGCTGGACAAGACTACGCCATATGCAGGAAGTGCCTCGCCAAAGTAAAGCACACAGGAAATACCACCAACATGCAAACCCACCTGCAACGCCTCCATCCTGAACTCCTGGCCCAGAAAGCGGCTGATGCAGCAACGTTTCAAGTCAGTCTGCAGCCGTTAGCACGACGTTTAAAGCAAAGATGGCCGCCAGCATTACAACGTCCATCACTGGGTTCATTTGAAGGACCTCCACCCGTACAGTGAGGTGGAAAATGAAGGGTTTGGAATAATGCTACACACTGGAACCAAGGAATGAATATATCCAAGGTATAGATATGGTGATGGATCGTTGTATCACTGTATCGATGTATCGTGAGACATGTGTTGCGCATCGTATCATATCACATCGTATCGCATCATATCGTATAATATTGTATTATATCGTATCATATCGTATCATATATCGTATCGTATCACATCATATTGTGTCATCTCGTATCGTATCGTATCATATATCGTATCGTATCGTATCATATATCGCATCGTATCGTATCATATATCGTATCATATCGTATCGTATCGTATATCATATCGTATCGTATTCATATCATAACGCATCGTATCGTATCATATATCGTATCATATCGTATCGTATCATATATCGTATCGTATCGTATTCATATCATAACGTATCGTATCGTATCATATATCGTATCGTATCGTATTCATATCATAACGTATCGTATCGTATCATATATCGTATCGTATCATATATCGTATCGTATCGTATTCATATCATATCGTATCGTATCGTATTCATATCATAACGTATCGTATCATATCGTATCGTATCGTATTCATATCATAACATATCGTATCGTATCATATATCGTATCGTATCGTATTCATATCATAACGTATCGTATCATATCGTATCGTATCGTATTCATATCATAACATATCGTATCGTATCATATATCGTATCGTATCGTATTCATATCATAACGTATCGTATCGTATCATATATCGTATCGTATCGTATTCATATCATAACGTATCGTATCGTATCATATATCGTATCGTATCGTATTCATATCATATATCGTATCGTATCGTATTCATATCATATCGTATCGTATCGTATTCATATCATAACGTATCGTATCGTATCATATATCGTATCATATCGTATCGTATCGTATTCATATCATATATCGTATCGTATCGTATTCATATCATATATCGTATCGTATCGTATTCATATCATATCGTATCGTATCGTATTCATATCATAACGTATCGTATCGTATCATATATCGTATCGTATCATATATCGTATCATATCGTATTCATATCATAACGTATCGTATCATCTATCGTATCACATTGTATCGTATCGTATCATATCGTATCATATATCGTATCGTATCGTATCGTATTCATATCATAATGTATCGTATCGTATCATATCGTATCGTATCATATCATATCATATCATATCGTATTGTATCATATCGTATCATATCATATCGTATCGTATCGTATCGTATCGTATCATATCGTATCGTATCGTATTCATATCATAACGTATCGTATCGTATCATATATCGTATCGTATCATATATCGTATCGTATCGTATTCATATCATAACGTATCGTATCGTATCATATATCGTATCGTATCATATATCGTATCGTATCGTATTCATATCATATATCGTATCGTATCATCTATCGTATCACATTGTATCGTATCGTATCATATCGTATCATATATCGTACCGTATCGTATCGTATTCATATCATAATGTATCATATCGTATCATATATCGTACCGTATCGTATCGTATTCATATCATAATGTATCGTATCGTATCATATATCGTATCACATCGTATCGTATCATATATCGTATCGTATCGTATCGTATTCATATCATAACGTATCGTATCGTATCATATATCGTATCATATATCGTATCATATCGTATTCATATCATAACGTATCGTATCGTATCATATATCGTATCACATCGTATCATATTGTATCGTATCGTATCATGAGGTACTGTGTGTTTCCCAGCTCTTGTCACAAACCACATACTCCTTGATTTAAGGAAGACTTTTTCCACATTTCAGCACCGAAAACTTCACAAAACGGCAAAAATCACATTACACTCATTCTCCTTCACTTTGCCCCACAATTTCACATCTTTTACAAACTAAAATGGGCAAAAAACCCCAAAGATGATAATAATAAACAATAAATAGACTGTAGGTTTAACAGGACGTTAACAGGAGCTGAAGTTCAGTTTGCTGCTTCCAGCTGTTTGGGATTATTTCCTCTAGAATACTGGAGGAATACTACAATTTTTACAGCTTGATGAAGTCAGCAATGCTACATATCCAATGTCTAATGTATACATCATATGTAAATCCACCATGCCTTGTTCACTGTCTTCATTAGACCTTTATTATATCTTTACTTTTAGCCTTATTGTACTTTTGTAATCGCTTCTCCCAGCCTCATCTGTATCCAGCTGCTGTAACATGTAAATTTCCCCAGTGGGGGATCAATAAAGTTCAACTTACAAGGGCTTGTGCTCATATAAGAGTCTGGTCAGGAGGATACAGAAGGTTTTTAGGATTTTTTTTGAATGAAATCAGCCTGTTGCAGCCAAAAACAACACGATGGGAACTGAAACGCTGCAAGACATGAGCCAAACAGCGACTGTAGAGGTGAGAACGACCATCAGGAGGTCTAGTCATCGTAAAATGTTTGACTTTAACCACTTTAAACGCCTTTTTTCAAGAATACTCTCAACATAAAGCACGCTGCCACTTTAAGGTCCTTAATAACGGCGGTGCAGCGGCGTATTATTTCATGCTCCGACTCCACACTGAGGCCTGAATCCACACAGATGATGCACGAGCTCGACGGAGGCATTTCTTTCTTGACAGCTCGATTGAAACGTATGAAGAGGACGGCGGCGGCACAAAGACACAAAGGCAGCCTGCAGCGCTCCTCCTCAAATCCCCTCCACGCTCTCGGCTCTGCCCACTTATCTCTCGGCTCGCTCTGGAATGAAGTTTTGTCTGGAGGGACTCTGCGACACGAGGCTCCGCATTGTCTTCCCAGACTTGGTCTAATAAAGGAAAATGAGCCTGGGGACTTTGGGAGAAGGTGTCTAATAAAAAATCAACACTGCACTAATGCAATTACAATTGCATAGGGGCTGTGGAGCAGATGGATGACTGGGGCCGCTACGTTGCAACTCGGTCGGATAAAATTCACACGGCTCGGGTCAAAACGCGAGAACACACACGAACACGTCGGCCGCCACCCGGAGAATCACACCCGAAGGTGGAGAACGTGATGAAACAATCCAGCCTCATGGAAACAGACTGAAAGCCCTCCTCGCCTCAAAGCCGTTTGCATCTCAGTTGTGTTGTTTTCTGTCTTTTTTGCATCATGTTATGTTTTGTTTGCACCATTTTGTCTCCTTTGCATCGTTTTGAGTCTCATTTGCATCATTTTGTGTTTTGTTTGCATCATTTTGTCTCCTTTGCATCGTTTTGTGTTTTGTTTGCATCATTTTGAGTCTCATTTGCATCATTTGGTGTTTTGTTTGCATCATTTTGAGTCTCATTTGCATCATTTTGTGTTTTGTTTGCATCATTTTGTCTCCTTTGCATCGTTTTGTGTTTTGTTTGCATCATTTTGAGTCTCATTTGCATCATTTGGTGTTTTGTTTGCATCATTTTGAGTCTCATTTGCATCATGTTATGTTTTGTTTGCACCATTTTGTCTCCTTTGCATCGTTTTGAGTCTCATTTGCATCATTTTGTGTTTTGTTTGCATCATTTTGTCTCCTTTGCATCGTTTTGAGTCTCATTTGCATCATTTTGTGTTTTGTTTGCATCATTTTGAGTCTCATTTGCATCATTTTGTGTTTTGTTTGCATCATTTTGAGTCTCATTTGCATCATTTGGTGTTTTGTTTGCATCATTTTGAGTCTCGTTTGCATCATTTTGTGTTTTGTTTGCATCATTTTGTGTTTTGTTTGCATCATTTTGAGTCTCATTTGCATCATTTTGTGTTTTGTTTGCATCATTTTGAGTCTCATTTGCATCATTTGGTGTTTTGTTTGCATCATTTTGTGTCTCGTTTGCATCATTTTGTGTCTCGTTTGCATCATTTTGTCTCCTTTGCATCATTTTGTGTCTCGTTTGCATCATTTTGTGTTTTGTTTGCATCATTTTGAGTCTCGTTTGCATCATTTTGTGTCTCGTTTGCATCATTTTGTGTTTTGTTTGCATCATTTTGAGTCTCGTTTGCATCATTTTGCGTCTCATTTGCATCATTTTGCGTCTCATTTGCATCATTTTGTGTTTTGTTTGCATCATTTTGAGTCTCATTTGCATCATTTTGTGTTTTGTTTGCATCATTTTGTGTTTTGTTTGCATCATTTTGTGTCTCATTTGCATCATTTTGTGTTTTGTTTGCATCATTTTGAGTCTCATTTGCATCATTTGGTGTTTTGTTTGCATCATTTTGTGTCTCGTTTGCATCATTTTGTGTCTCGTTTGCATCATTTTGTCTCTTTTGCATCATTTTGTGTCTCGTTTGCATCATTTTGTGTTTTGTTTGCATCATTTTGAGTCTCGTTTGCATCATTTTGTGTTTTGTTTGCATCATTTTGAGTCTCGTTTGCATCATTTTGTGTTTTGTTTGCATCATTTTGAGTCTCATTTGCATCATTTTGTGTTTTGTTTGCATCATTTTGTGTCTCATTTGCATCATTTTGCGTCTCATTTGCATCATTTTGTGTTTTGTTTGCATCATTTTGAGTCTCGTTTGCATCATTTTGTGTTTTGTTTGCATCATTTTGAGTCTCGTTTGCATCATTTTGTGTTTTGTTTGCATCATTTTGAGTCTCATTTGCATCATTTTGTGTTTTGTTTGCATCATTTTGTGTCTCATTTGCATCATTTTGCGTCTCATTTGCATCATTTTGTGTTTTGTTTGCATCATTTTGTGTTTTGTTTGCATCATTTTGTGTCTCTCGTTTGCATCATTTGTCTCCTTTGCATCATTTTTGTCTCGTTTGCATCATTTTTGTGTTTTGTTTGCATCATTTTGGAGTCTCGTTGTGACTATTTTGTGTTTTGTTTGCATCATTTTGAGTCTCATTTGCATCATTTGGTGTTTTGTTTGCATCATTTTGTGTTTTGTTTGCATCATTTTGAGTCTCGTTTGCATCATTTTGCGTCTCATTTGCATCATTTTGCGTCTCATTTGCATCATTTTGTGTTTTGTTTGCATCATTTTGAGTCTCATTTGCATCATTTTGTGTTTTGTTTGCATCATTTTGTGTTTTGTTTGCATCATTTTTGTGTCTCTATTTGTGATTTATTGTGTTTTGTTTAATTATTTTGAGTCTCATTTGCATCATTGGTGTTTTGTTTGCATCATTTTGTGTCTCGTTTGCATCATTTTGTGTCTCGTTTTGCATCTATTTTTTGTCTCTTTTGTATCTATTTTTTAGGTCTGCTTTGTATCTTCATTTCTCTTGTGTTTTGTTTGCATCATTTTATCTGCTTTGCATCATTTGTGCTTTGTTTCATCATTTTGAGTCTCTGCTTGCATCATTTTTAGTCTCTGCTTAATTTATTTTGTCTCCTTTGTATCATTTTGTCTCATGAATATTTTTTGTGTTTTGTTTGCATCATTTTGAGTCTCGTTTGCATCATTTTGTGTTTTGTTTGCATCATTTTGAGTCTCGTTTGCATCATTTTGTGTTTTGTTTGCATCATTTTGAGTCTCATTTGCATCATTTTGTGTTTTGTTTGCATCATTTTGTGTCTCATTTGCATCATTTTGAGTCTCATTTGCATCATTTGGTGTTTTGTTTGCATCATTTTGTGTCTCGTTTGCATCATTTTGTGTCTCGTTTGCATCATTTTGTGTTTTGTTTGCATCATTTTGAGTCTCGTTTGCATCATTTTGTGTCTCATTTGCATCATTTTGCGTCTCATTTGCATCATTTTGTGTTTTGTTTGCATCATTTTGTCTCCTTTGCATAATTTTGTGTCTCGTTTGCATAATTTTGTGTTTTGTTTGCATCATTTTGAGTCTCATTTGCATCATTTTGTGTTTTGTTTGCATCATTTTGAGTCTCATTTGCATCATTTTGTGTCTTGTTTGCATCATTTTGTGTCTCATTTTGTCATTTTGTTTTGTTTGCATCATTTTGTGTCTCTTTGTGCCGTTTGCATCTCAGTTGTGTTGTTTTGTGTCTCGTTTGCACCATTTTGTGTTTTGTTTGCATTGTTTTGTGTCTCGTTTGCGTCGCTTTTCGTTGTGTTTACGTCGCTTTTTGTCTCGTTTTTGTCCCTCTGCTTGTCCCTTGTGTCGCTTTACATCTCGTTTTTCGTCGGCGTCTTCTTCGTGACACGTTGTTCGTGTTTCTCGGGCTGCTCTGTCTCCCGTCCGACGTTTTGCGTCTCATTCCTGTCACGCCGTGTCTGAGTCTTCCCAGAGAATCACACCCGAAGGTGGAGAACGCGATGCAACAATCCAGCCTCATGGAAACAGACTGAAAGCCCTCCTCGCCTCGCAGGACGGCTTCAATCACTCGTCAAATATTAGTTTGCAGAGACGCGAACACGACGGCGTCTGCTCAGGAGCTTGTTTATCAACCACCTGTGACACGGATACGAAGCCGGGAGCCGTGCAGCATCATCTGTCCAATTAGGCTGTAATTTACTGCTCCCTCAAGCCGGCTGCTGTAATTGTACTGTACAACATAACAACCCCTATAGCAAAGCCATAAACAGGCTTCAGATAAACAAAGCCCGTGTCTGTTCCTCCCCCCGAGGCTCACGAAGCTGCAGATCAATCATTTCATATGGTTTTTATGTAATTCCAGGACAGCTGAGTGATTGTGACATGCTAATTTTACACTGTAGCTTCTGGAGACGTTGCCCGTCGTAGCTCATATTCCGGCCATCTGTGTTAAATCTTAACACCGCGCATTAAACATTGAAAACAACGCAGCGGCACCACAAGCCGGCTTTTACGACCGTGCTTCCAAATTGCAACGGCGGCGGCGCTGATGCTACCGGCGAATACGAGCATATAAAAACATACTGTTTCATTTGATGCAGCCAATTAACGTCCCGGTGTTGGTGCAGAGGAAGAACAATTCCCCGGTGGTTTGGGATTTATTGGCGCTATAATCTGCTGCAACAGCAAAAAACCACACCCACTGGTTTTAAACCCGCTTCTCATTAAAGCCGCCGAAAACTTGCCGTTTCAAGTATCAAGTATTTCTCTATGACATTAAGTATTCATAAGTAAGATCCAGGGGGAAGGAAGTGGTTGACCAGGCAAAAACACAGCTCTACTGGATGCAAGGAACCCGAGGGAAGAAGAGGTAAACATGGAATAAAGATAAGGTGTGAAGACGGACGGTTCGGAAGAACGTCGGGGAAAATAGGCCGAAGGAATCCAACTGGAGCAAGCTTTACCAACCTTAATGATTTAACCAATAAAAAATACATGAACCGATGCATGTCAGAAAATGTAGATCAGCTGCAGTACCTTGCTGTGCCACCAGGTGGAGCCTCTTACTGTTTAATAAGATGGAGTTACAGGTGTGTTTGCTGCACCTCCCTGCTGTCTACCTGCTAACTGTGGCCGTCGCGTTGATGAAATCTGCAGCTTCAAGTTGTGAAAAGGTATCTGTCTGGTTTAGCTAGCTACCTAAGGCTCATGCTGATGCTAAGCTACGATATTTAGATGCTAACACAAGCTAACGCAGTTCAATGAGATGATAGACTACGGTTTGTTTGTGTTTAATACTGCAGCGACATGAAGAGACGCCACTCGGATTACGAGCAGTTCATGTTAGCATGCGGAGAGCATTTTGGGGATGTAGTTAGTAAAGGGGCACCATGACAAAGACTTCTGTGACGCTTAATGACTTTGGGAAATTAAATTCTCATTTGCATTTTGGATTTCGTTTTGTGTCTTGTTTGTATCATTTTATGTCTCGTTTGCATCACTATGAGTTTTGTTTGTGTCGTTTTGTGTCTTGTTTATGTCGTTTGTATCTCACTCATGTTGTTTTGTGTCTCGTTTGCATCATTTTGCGTCATTTTGCCTCTTGTTTGCATCATTTTGCGTCTAGTTTGCGTCATTTTGCCTCTTGTTTGCATCATTTTGCGTCTAGTTTGCATCATTTTGCATCTTGTTTGCATCATTTTGCGTTTTGTTTGCATCATTTTGCATCTTGTTTGCGTCATTTTGTGTCTTGTTTGCATCATTTTGCATCTTGTTTGCGTCATTTTGTGTCTCGTTTGCATCATTTTGTGTCTTCTTTGCATCATTTTGCGTTTTGTTTGCATCATTTTGCATCTTGTTTGCGTCATTTTGTGTCTCGTTTGCATCATTTTGTGTCTTCTTTGCATCATTTTGCGTTTTGTTTGCATCATTTTGCATCTTGTTTGCATCATTTTGCATCTTGTTTGCATCATTTTGCGTCTCGTTTGCATCATTTTGCATCTTGTTTGCATCATTTTGCGTTTTGTTTGCATCATTTTGCATCTTGTTTGCGTCATTTTGCGTCTTGTTTGCATCATTTTGCATCTTGTTTGCGTCATTTTGTGTCTTGTTTGCATCATTTTGTGTCTTCTTTGCATCATTTTGTCTCATTTGCATCATTTTGCGTCTTGTTTGCATCATTTTGTGTCTCGTTTGCATCATTTTGTGTCTCATTTGCATCATTTTGTGTCTCATTTGCATCATTTTGTGTCTCGTTTGCATCATTTTGTGTCTCGTTTGCATCATTTTGTGTCTTGTTTGCATCATTTTGCATCTCGTTTGCGTCATTCTGTGTCTTGTATGTGTCATTTTGTCTTGTTTGTCTCACTTGTGTTGTTTTGTGTCTTGTTTGCATCATTTTGTGTCTCGTTTGTGTCGCTTTTCGTTCTGTTTGTGTTGTTTTGTGTCTCGTTTTTGTCCCTCTGTGTGTCCTTTGTGTCGCTTTACGTCTCATTTTTCATCGGTGTCTTCTTCGTGACACGTTGTCCGTGTTTCTCGGACAGCTCTGTCTCCCGTCCGACGTTTTGCGTTTCATTTTTGTCATGTCTGAGTCCTCTTTGTCTTGTTCCGTTCACGGCGTCAGTTTTGACAGCAGCCAGCTGTCACTCTTGTTTTTGGCTCCGAAGAAGGTCCACATTTCCTATTTTTTTTAAACTGTATTTTGGAAAAAAACAGGACAGTCCTGTAGAGTTTGGCTGTATTTTTACTGTAATTTATCACAGTGCAAAGCTTTCAGTCCTGATGGTTATCATTTAAACTTAATGAACCACAAGGTTTACTGATTACAAACATAATGCGGCTGCAGCGATGCAACGACTCGATGGAAATGACCTTCACACCCGCTTAATGGTTTGTCTTAAATGTAAGAAATTCACCTGGGACCTGCAAATATTAGCAAAAAGTCAGATTTTAATTAAACTGTTTTTAATCCATATAAGGAAGTGTGATGTCACAGCCTTCTCCAAACCAGATAAAGGGTGTAAACAATGTATTATGTGTACATGTGTGCTCTGTGTGATGATCCTATGCTTTCTGCTGCTGTAGCTCAGAGTTTCATGGCAGCACTGCAGCCGTAACACTGTTCACACCTTTCCTCTGCTCTCCAGCTGTGTGTGTTTCAGTGCCGGAGTGATTATGTTTGTGTGTGTGTGCAGTTCATATAACCGGAGGGGCCGGTGATCCATCACCCCGGTGTCAGCTGTAATATGTGACACCATCACCTGAGGAAACGGTGTCACATTAGTCAGCGCGGATCATCGTCGGGCTTCATCTCGGCAAACCTCCCCTCAAAAAACTTTCCACCCTCTTCTCCAAACACAAAAGCTGTGCTCAGAAAAACGCCTTCTGGAGAAAAATCAAACCTCTAAACTGTTTTCATCAGAATCAGACACTCAGAAATATAAATACCACTGAGCTTCCATTACACTGCATAAAAAATAGAAAACACAGCTCTCAGGACACGGAGCTCCAGAAAAAACGTTGTTTATTATAGTGATTAGATCTAAGTACTGTTGAAACACCTTTGCTGCTATACGATGCAGTTTTTTTTTCCAGTTGTTGAGTTTAAATAGTAACTCTCAGGATAGAAAAGTTTGCACTGTGATAAGCCAAATTCTAACGGTAGTGTTCTCTTTTTCCAAGCAAAACCCTGTCCCTGTAGACTCCAGCTTCTGTTAAATATAAGCTTTGCATTGAAGTCATTAACTGCCACATGGGTCTTTGTCATGGTGCCCACTGCATTATAATAAATTACTGTAAAAAAACAGCCAAACTCTAACAGCAGTGTTCTGTTTTTTCAAACATGACGATTACTACAAGAACAGTCCCTGCAGACTCCAGCTTCTCTTAAATATATGCTCTGTTTTGAAGTCATTAACCACCACATGAGTCTTTGTCATGGTGCCCACTGCACGCTGATAAATTATAGTAAAAATACAGCCAAACTCTAACAGCAGTGTTCTGTTTTTACAAATATGACAATTATTGCTCAAACGGACCTTTTAAAATCCAGCTTCTGTTAAATATAACCTCTAGATTGAAGTCATTAAGCACCACTCAAGTCTTTATCATGGTGCCCACTGTACGATGATAAATTATTGCAAAAATACAGTCAAACTCGTAGCGTCCTGTTTTCCCAAAATACAATTGAAAACTGTAAAATCTAAACCCTTTTGGAGCCAAAAACAAGACTGACTGTTAACATCCGGCTGCTGTAAAAACTGGCAGTGTGAAATGAACAAAAAAACTGACACAAAGAAGACACAACATGACAAAAAAGAGACGCAAAACAGCCGGACAGGAGGCAAAACTGTCGCAGAGGCACAAACAAAATGTCACAAACAAGAAAAACAAGACATAAAACGACACAAAGGAGACACGAAACGATGCAAACCAAACGTACACTTCCACAGAGGAGCTGTGGGGGTTTAGCTAGTAAAGGGGCACCATGACAAAGACTAGCGTGAGGCTTAATGACCTCTGACAAGATCAACACATAAAATAATAACCAGTTTGCTGAGTTTATCATATTTATTAGTTAATTACTGATTGATATCGATGCACAGATGAAGCAGATGTAAACAATGAACCTGGCTCAGCTTATTGTTGATATTTATCAGGTAAAAACTGCCTTGATTTTCCCCGATTCGATCTAAATAATAACTACTCAACTCCTGGGGCGACTTTTATTCATCATTTAAGTGCAAAAGTCCAGCTTTAAACTCATGCAAGTCATAAACAAACGCAGGCATTTCAGTTAAGTTCTGTTTAAGAGTTAGTTTCTATGTTTTGGGACCAAGATTTGATCATCTTCTGCAAACATTCCACATATCTGCTGCTGTCCTCCTTCATTTCTAATAATCGGTATCGGCCCTCCAAAGCCCACATTGCTCGGCCGCTAATCACAGCGTCTCTGAAGTGTTTCACTGAGTGAAAATGTGTTTTGCAAAAAAAGAGCAAATGAGATCCGCAAATCGTGTCTAACAAGCCGAAAATCGTTTTAAGGGGTTTTTTTGAATAAATGGGTTCGGGCCGCCGAGTGTTTGTTCCACAGAGCAGTTTATAAAATCAGCAATAACAGCCGAAGAATGAGGCAGAGACGCGAGACACTTATACCGAGAGCTTCTGCGCTGTACAGGCAGGAGAGAAATATGAAACCTGAGCAGATCATCTCGTTTTAAAGCGCTTAAAAGCCTCTCGCTGGTGGAAGCTCGCCGATTTGTTTATGTGTTTACCAGCCGTTTAACTCGGAGCTAGTTCTGGGGAAATGGATGACTCCAGTGAAAGAGCAGAGGAGTCATTTTTATCAGTAGTGTAAGAGGGAAAAAACTACAAAAACATGATGTGACAGACGAGAAAACACACTTTCAAGCCGAGGTAAGAAATTAGATGCTGTCATTATAATGAAAATAAATCCGGCGCCTTTTGAAGCCGAGGTCTCGCTGCAGAGGAGCCTTTTTTGAATGTGCATCTGAAGTGGATGTGGGAACGGAGACGGCGCTTTAGGAAGACTGCAGCCCCTCAAAGGCTTCAGACTGCAGGTTGAAACCGTCATCGAGATCCACCAGAGATGGAAGCACAGATGAGGTGTCTCGTCCAGGTCTTTGCCCGTCTCTGGGTGAATCTCATTTCCCTCCGTGCTGTTGCAATCAGTCAGACCAAGCAAACCTGAACTGATCTGCTCCGTAATTCAGGCGTTCTGGGGGAAGAAAGGTTCTGACATTTTTACAAGGTTATGACTGTAGCCTTTTCTAAAGTGGCGGCAGATAAATGTTCAGACTTGAACCTTCCTGTGGCTGTAATTTGGGAACAAGGCAAAGGTCTTTATGTGCTCAGCTGAGAACTACCTCTTAGCTCCTGGCAGCTGAGGTGATGATTTTCAAATTGCCTTTGGCGGTTTCATTTCGTGTTGCATTGTAGCCGACACACTGACTTAAAAAAAAAACGCTGGTGATGGATTCATGTTGAAATCCTGAGGAGGAAGGTCTCAGTCAGTCTTCTCACTTCGCTCGGCTGTGCGAGTCTCAGTACTTAACACTTGTTCTCATTCATCTCTGCACGGCTGTGATTGATGTGATGACAATTGAGTGTAATTGGCTGCAGTGTTCTCAGATAGCAGCACAGCTGGGAAGTGTTGGCCTCATGTAGCCTGGTTATTTTAGGACAGCGCCTTCTCAAAGCAGTCATTTTAAGAGACTACTGCAGCAAAACACAACAATTAATAACACTCTGTGCCACCAGGCAGCTTCTTACTCTTTAATACTGTAAAGGCGGGAGGAAGCGATCACTCAGAATACAGGCAGTTAGGTTGGCAAGCAGAGAGCATTGTGGGGGTTAAGCTAGCAATGGGCACCATGACAAAGACTTCGGTGATGGTTAATGACTCCTACTCAGAACTCCTATGTTTAAATGGAGCTGAAGTGTACTTGGACAGTTTAGCTAGTAAAGGGGCACCATGACAAAGACTTCTGAGGTGGTTAATGACCTCATGTGTTTGAGACTGAAGCCCAAACTATGTGTCTGTTGATGGAAACAGCCATATTAGCACACAACAAATCCTCACTGTGCTCAAGTTATATTGTCCTCTTACTGTTTAATACTGTAGCAACAAGAAGAAGCAGGAAGTTCCATGTTGGCAGCAGAGAGCATTGTGGGGGTTTAGCTAGCAACGGGCACCATGACAAAGTTGTCTGTGAGGCTTAATGACATCCGGCTAGTTCACATGGGATCCATTAAAGCACTGTTATTAGCATGTATCTATCTGTGCAGCCACAGATTGTTATCAAGCGCCTGTGGCTCTGCTAGCAAGACCACACTTAGCCCAGTTTGGATCCACCTCATCCACTGTTCGCAGGTGATTCCCATTAATGCACTAAAATGTTTAGTCAAGCGGCAGCATTTTCCAAACATTTTGTTCCAGTCCTTCCTTAGAATCACATAAAATAGAAAAATACTGCCCTAAAATTACAGTAAAGCATCAGTTTTACCTGTGTTTGTTGTTTTGTAGCTAGACTTATATTCTATACACGGGGCTCTGTTGCAGGTATTAATTTAGCTTTGGTTCTGATTTCTTTTGTAAACTATCACATAGAAAAAAGAACGGATTTATAATTTATGGAAACTCCAGCGCGCTTTGCTGCTGGCAGCCTTCAGATGAGAGGTTAGTTCATTTTGTTCCGACTCCACACCTCCAGATTCACTTTGATTTTCAAACCAAGGCTGACTCAAGCGACTCACTTGGGTTTACTCATCCGACTTTACAGAAATCCCTCTGAAACCCACAACAAGCCCTAAACAACTGGTTTTACACATGCAGACATGCTACCTGAGACCTGTAAACAGACTGGAATCAGCGGACGCCTCGCTGCAAATCAGTTTATCAATACAACCGACAAGGAGCTAACAGAGGTGTTAGCAGGCCACCGAGCTGCATCAACTCCACGTTAATCAGAGGAAAGGCTCACTTGAATAAACTGCTCACAGTGGACGCTAATGATAATAACAAGCTAGAGATAATCAGAGCTGCAGATCTCCTCTGAGGCCACGTTCAAGCGTCTGGAAGTCGTGTCCTGCCGATCAAACCTGTCTGAGATGTTTAATCAGGGGCTGATTTACACCGAAGGGCGGCAGGTTGCTGCTGCTGATCGATGCGAAAGAGCGACTTAAACCTGAAATCAGGTTGAACAGAGCAAAGCCAAGGAAAGGAAAATAAAGACTGAACCCTGAAACCCGCCGGCACCTTTGAAAGGCACGTTCTCTTTTTAAAATGACCAGGATTACACCATTAGTACAGAAAAAGTAATCAGATTCTCAACTGTCCCTGAACGTATCATGTGTCGCGTAAGGAAAAATAAGCAAAAATGAGCTTTGGATCGTAAAATTACATCAAAATGACTTTATGCTGCTTGTCTCATTGGGAAAGAAATGCTAAAAAATAAATCGTTTGACTGTAAAAAGCCAAAAAAACTTCAGTTTTCAGGTTGAACTGCAGGCAGTGTTTCCACAAAGAGACTGACAGGAAAATCAAACCTAGTGGATCAATAAAATAAATGCAGCATGGCTCAGAAACAGTGAACAGAGGAGACAGTAGTTGGAGATACATCCAGCATGGAGGAACATCTTCATAGAGATGATGATCAGAGTAGAGAGGAGAAGACTGGAGAGGCTGGAAACATGGAGATAGTTAGATATCTATAGTATGTGGAGACAAAAGGACCAGAAAAGGACAAAAAATGCAAATTGACCAGGATAAAATAAATGTGTCATGGCTCAAAAACGGTATACAGAGGAGCAGAGCAGAGTGGAAAAGGTTTTAGAGGCTGTAAACATGGAAACAGATTTTGAAAAAGACACAGAACAACACAGAAAAGGACGAAAATGAAGTGCAAAACGAGACAAAATGACACAAAATGACAGACACAAGACACAAAGCAACAGGAACAAGACACAAGATGATGAAAAAGGGGCTGAAAACAACAAAAATGAGACTCAAGATGTAGGGTTTCCTCCAGAAAACTTGCTAAGCCTGGTGGTAGAGAAGCCCACCGTGTTTTTGTTTAAAAAAAAAAGTTAAAAGTTGACAGGAATTTTGAAATTATGACTAAGTGTTATTATATTATTATTTATTAACAATACTTAAACGTAGAGTCTTTTAAAAAGGCACAATCTTGAAATACGGTTTTAACAAACACATAAAATACAATTAAAATAAATAATATCAGTTGTTTTCACTTCAGTTAAATCCTAGTGAATCTTAAAACAAGCTGTTTCTGGTCACATTTAAAAGTAAAATAAATTAACATAAATAAAAAAGTGCAAACATGGCCAAGGGGTAAAACCAGGGAACTCAGAGGCTGAACAGGTCTGCTGTGCTGTGTGACCTCTACTACTTATTGCTGTACATGGTTCAGGTTGGATCAGAGCATCAATCCGTCTGGGTTTACCATACTGGGTCTGGTAGAGCCATCCGCTAAATTTAGGGTCAGCTAACCATTTTGGATTAAATCTGCTAGTTCGACGTTTACCATCACGGCTCGCAGAAGGCTGCTCCGACGACGTGCTAACATCCGTGCTAACATCCGTGCTAACTCCACTGGCTCTGCCTCATCATGGGATGAACTCCCCTTGGCCTGGGGGTGAACGAGCGGCTCATGGTCTCCTCCAGTGCTCCTCTGACTTCGGAAAAAGAAAGTGTCCAATGTTTTTTGACCCTTTCTCCGTGACATGTAAAAGTTGCTAGCATGTAGACAGGTGGAGGTTTTGGACGTTCAGATGATGGAAAACACACCTGACCTCTCCCCCCATGTGTTCATGTATCAAAGTGTATCGACGTATAAGATGTGGCCATTGCGCTTTCAACTGTATCACCAGATGCGGTTAAAAGCTCTGTGTACCGTCTTTGGTATCACTGTTTTGGTGCATTAAAAAACCTGTTTAAAATAAATAAACAAGTGACACTTAGCCTTGTGGGGGGGCAAGGAAAGCCTGGTGGCCTGCCAGGTCTATAAAGCACTGGGGGAAACTCTGAGGTGACAAAAATAAGATGGAAAATGTCAAAAACGAGACACGAAGTGACCACAAAGAGACAAAACAAGGAAAAATGCAAAAATACTACAATAAATAAATGCAGCATGGCTCAGAAACAGTGAACAGAGGAGACAGTAGTTGGAGATACATCCAGCATGGAGGAACATCTTCCTACAGATGATGATCAGAGTAGAGGCTGGAAACATGGAGGTAGATAAATATCTACAGTAAACTGTCAAAACAACACAAAACGCGACTCAAACTGACAAAAACCAGATACGAAACGACCCAAATGAGACACAAAATGATCAAAAACAAACTGATGACAGTTTCAGAAACTCGGATTCAGACTTTCATATGTCACAAACCTAAAGAACCAATCAGGTCATTCCTCTTCTTCAGAACCCGTTGCAACATGTTTGGCTTAATTAAAATCACAATTTGAGTAGTTTTATAGAGTTCGCATGGAGCTGGAAGCGAGCCGGTGGAACCCAGACAGAGGCGACTTTTTAGGGGTTTAATCGACCGCTTCCGTACGTTTACGCCTTCAAGAAGAAAGACGCTGCCGAGGGAGTTTACGAAGCTGGAAAAAGGAAAGAGCAGCAAAGAAAAACCAAAAAGCACGAGCAGGACAAAAAGACCCATCAGAGCGGCGAGGCGGGAGGAAGGAGGTCAGCGGGGAGTCGGAGAAGCCGAGTTTCTGCAGAAAGAAAAGGCAGAAGAGGAGGTCGGGGAGGGCGCCCAAGTCCAGTAATTGCTTTGACCCTGAGCCGAGCCGAGGTGTAACTCAGTGAAAGCGAGTGATGAATTCCATGCCCTCGGTCCTGTCGCGGGAATAAAGCCACCGCTCGCAGGGACTTTTGTTTATGACCGCTCGGAACAAAGAAAAGAAACGTCGGACGGAGAGCAGAGAAAGAGCCGGGTAGGTTTCAGAGCCGCCCTGGGAAGGCGTTAAATGGAAGAGGTGGGCTGGAGGCGACGCCGAGAGCAGAGCCGAGCAGCAGCAGGGAGGGAAGATGGATTCTGACTGTGTGACCTGTCAGACGGATGTTTATGACCGCTGATGGACCGGAGAGCTGCTCTGCTTCTGCCTCACAGTTTCCCAGCATCGACTACATTAACAGGTTTTTCCCGCTCATTAAACTTTCATGAGGCTCGTGGCAGCCACAGGAAAATATGTCACACTCTGAAACGACTCGCAGAATGAAAAATGAACTTTTATATGTGCCTCGCTGTTTTTTCTCCTCCGTGCTATTTTGAGCAACATGTCCCACGTTTTCAGTGGCTTTAAGTTTAACTGAAGTTAAAATTCATTCACTGTTTTACATATTTTCTACTCATTTGTGCACCGACGGCAAATTAAACCACAAAAACAGAACGGTTGTGGATATAATTAAGTTTTATATTAGGTTAAGTCTTCCCCTTTTATTGCTTTTTGAAATTAAATCATGGCAACCATGGCAACGTCAGAATAGATTTTTACCAAGTATGGTTGGTGCTGCCGAGAAGCATCCCCACGTGATGCTGCCACCACTGTGCTTCACATTATGATGCTGCCACCACCGTGCTTCTCATCATGATGCTGTCACCACCATGCTTCATACCATGATGTGCCACCACCATGCTTCATACCATGATGCTGCCACCACCATGCTTCACGTCATGGCTTCACACCATGATGCTGCCACCACCGTGCTTCATACCATGATGCTGCCACCACCGTGCCTCACGTCATGATGCTGCCACCACCATGCTTCACACCATGATGCTGCCACCACCATGCTTCACGTCATGATGCTGCCACCACCATGCTTCACATCATGATGCTGCTACCACCGTGCTTTACATCATAAGGGCGGCTGTGGCTCAGGTGGTAGAGTGGGTCGTCCACTGATTGCAAGGTTGGCGGTTCAATCCCCGGCCCCTCCACATGCCGAAGTGTCCTTGGGTAAGACACTGAACCTGAAGTTGCTCGGGTAGATTAGCACCTTGCATGGCAGCTCTGTCACCATTGGTGTGTGAATGGGTGAATGTGAAACACATTGTAAAGTGCTTTGGAACCACTAAAGCAGAGAAAAGTGCGATATAAGTGCATTTACCATTTTTACATCGTGATGCTGCCACCACCATGCTTGGAAACCATCCAGTGTTGCTGAATTAAAACAATTCTGCAAAGAAAAGTAATTGCCCCCTAAACCTAATAACTGGTTGGGCCACCCTCAGCAGAAGGTGGCCCAACCAGTTATTAGGTTTAGGGGGCATCAGCATTATGACGTGAAGCATGGTGGTGGCAGTATCATAATGTGGAGATGCTTCTTGTCACTTAAAGTAATTGCCCCTTAAACCTAATAACTGTTAATAATAGCCGGTTATTAGGTTTAGGGGGCAATTACTTTTTCACACAGGGCCAGGTAGCTTTGAATCGTTTTTTTCCTTTATAAATACAATCATATGCAATCGTACATGCAGAATTGTATGTCTCCTACCAATAATTTTAGATTCTGCACAGGACTATGACAGTCACACTTTATACAGACATTTTCATGAAATCAGACTAACTTTCTCTTTGCCCTGAGCTTTCTTGTAGATTGCGACGTTTTAATGTAAGGTAATGCATCACATTTTATAGCCTCTTCAAAGGTTTCATATTAGCATTAATCTGCAAAGTAAATGGCTCCTCTGCATGTCAGGTAAATGTGCTTTCCCCCCTGAAATGTAAAGGAAGACATTAAACACACAAAATGGAAATGGGTGTGATTATTTATGAGACGAGTCTTCCAGGTTGTTAAGAGCTGCACAGTCTTCACGCTGACCCCCGCTGGAAACACTCCCACCTACGTCTGTAAAAGCAGCCGCAGAAAAACCCTGATTGAATCGACGGAAATAGAATTACGCTGCACTCTGAAGGAGCTGCAACTTCCACTCGAGTCCTTTCGTCTCCTCCGCTACACGCCTCCCTCGGGAACCCTCGGTAATTATCTTGTCACGGGGCCAGACTGGTGTGTTGAACACAACTGATTACACCGAGCGCTGATTGGCGCAAAATATAAGTGGCTCCAGCGTCGCTAATGAAGAGGGATGTGAACCGGTGTCAAGCTGCTGTCACGCCGTAAATGCCAAACCCACACGTCAGCGCCGACACCGAGGTTCAGATGGAGGTCCCGATTACGGCTGATCATCCAATATCCGGCTGATCGGTGTTAAACAACAGAGGAGCAACAAGAATAACACCGAGAGGAGGAATCTGAGGGGGGAGGGAAGTGAAAGAAGTCACTGCAGGGACAATGTTCAGTCATAATATGTGTGTTTGAAAGGATGGAAAAAGAAGTTAACAGCTGAATTTTGTGTGTTCTTAAACTGAATCAGGTGGACTCAAGCTAATTCCACCCATAGTAAGTATCTGTGGTTAACCTGGCTCTGTTAATAGTCATATACGGCACCTACAAAAAGTATTCACCCCCTCTGATGTTTGGCTTTTTGGACAATAATTTATAATAAGACCACTCTGTCCCACTGAAGTGAAAACAGATTTGTACAAAGTAATGTTGATTAGTTACAATTTTAAAACAAAATAAGTGATTGCGTAAGTCTTCATCCCCTTCAGGCAAGTGTTTCATAGGGCCTGCCGCCAAGAAGCATCTCCACTCATGACGCTGCCACCACCGTGCTTCACGTCATGATGCCGCCACCACCATGCTTCAATCATGATGTTGCCACCACCGTGCTTCACATCACGATACAAGAGACTTCCAAGAGGGGTGAATACTGTTATACTTCAGGCAGAACTTATGTATTTAGCTTGAACCACCTAAAATGACCAGCATGATTTTAAAACATTACCAGTGGTGGAATGTAACTGAGTACATTTAACCAAATACTCTATTTAAGCACAAATTTGAGGTACTTTTACTTTACTTGAGCCTCTTCTATAAATGCCACTTTTAAATTCTATTTTCCATCTCTGAGTGAAATATTGTCCTTTTTACTTCACTTACAAAGCACTTACAAAATACTCTTGTTTTGCCATCAATTTAGCCGCCCAGCAGTGTTTAATTAGTACAATTAGTCCACTAATTAATTAGTTGACTTAAAGAAAATTGGAGCACATGTGACGGCACTTTTCTTCATTTTCAGGCATTTCACAGACCAATCAATCGATTAATGGAGAAAATAAAAAGCAGATCACTCCATAATGACAATAATAATTTAAAATGAACTCCATCTGAACCCACTGCAACGTTAAATCCTGCTTTTACATGAATGCATGAGAAACAATGCAGTTTTACTTGTGACAGAGTACTTTCACAGTTTGATTTCAGTACTCTGTGGATGTAAATTCACTGAATATTAACATGTGAATGTATAATATTTCCATCTTTAGTGCAAGTCTAATTTGTTATGCAGCACGGGGAGTTAAACATGTTCATGGGAAAGGAGAAGGGATATAATAAGATTCATCACAATGCAAAAAATCCACAGGAGACCACCTACGAGGCGTCGACGGAGGAAGAAGCCAAAAACACGAAACTGAAATCCTTTCAGAGGAAAAGGTGGAGCTGCTAATCTGCAGCGTTTTCACAGATCATCAATGATCCCATTGTATTTCACATTTAATCCATTCTCATTAATATTCATTACCCTCTAAGAAGCCGCCTTTAGTTATATACAAGCATGCACAGCTTTAAATTAGCCACCTTGACTCTCTTTACCTCCCTGCAGCAGGTCGCTTCCTTATTTACAGTTAAATTATTCGTTCCAGCGCCAAAGTTTTATTTACAGTGAATTCCTACTTGAGCAAAAGGTTTGTTTAGACTGGAAACGACATAAAGAAGCAACAAATAGGCTTGGGTTAGCTTTTAAAATGAACGTTTGTTCTATAAATTGTCCAGAATTATTCGTACCCCTTAAAACGCTGCGTCCTTACTATTCCTGGTCGTCTGTATTTTGTTTTCTGGTTCTCTGAATGTTGTACACTCCTTTCTAAGTCTAGTCTTTTATCCTTGGTGGTTGTGTCTCGTGTTATTTTCACTTCTGTTGAGAATTCTGTCAGTTAATTGATGTTTTCTGCCTGTAAAGACTTTATTTAGATGAGACTTTTAGGAAATTTTGCACTTTTGAGATTAAAAAAATACAATAACTAGAAAAGCCCTCAGAGAGCTCATACTTCCACCAAGGAGCTTCAGTCCACCCCCAACACAATCTCCCAATTCACATATTTTCTATGGAACGTTACAGATACAAATGTAATTACATACAGTTCAAATGTCCTACCAACAATGCGGCCTTCACCCCATCCGACCTAATGAACAGGCGCGGCCTCTAGCGCGGCAGCTCCTAACAGCCTCCCAGCTTCTTAGACAACCGGAGATAAGAATGCCGGCCCAACCGTGCGTATGTCGCTCAGGAAGGAAAGAGAACTCCATCACTGTCGCTGTCTGTCACGTGGAGACCCAAAATGTCATGTGGTCAGAGGGGGTTACCCAAAAAACAAGAGTGCCCTCTGGTGGCTTTTAGAGTAAACCGCATTTAATTGTCCACCTCGTTACACTTAAATTAAAAAAAATTCCTGGATCCAGACGGTGATCCGGATCAGTCCCAACATATCATCCCATTTCACACATTTCTTGAACATTTCATCCAAATCCCTCGATTACGTTTCGAGTTATTTTGCACACAAACAAACAAATAAACAAACGTTGGCCATCATGTAACCTCCTTGGCGGAGGTAACCAGGTAGTGCTGTCTAACTGACCTGTACATGCTCTAAATGGCCTGAAACTTCACAGCCATGATCAGAGTCCAGGCCTCATAACAGCCACATGACCGCATAAGTCCAGGACTGATGATAGCCATATGATTAAATCCTGTCTAAGTCGAAGACCGGAGAGAAGCGAGGACCCGTCCAACACCGTTTGTAGCTTTAATTTTAAACTGTTATCTAACAGATTTTCACGGTTTTCTTAAATTACACAGAAGATCTCGTAAAATCACAGAAAAAATAGTATTAATTTACATGTTGATAGCAACAAAAAAGAACTAAAAGGCCAAAACTATAAATAAAGTCCACGTGAAAAATCTGATCAACCTGAAATAGTAATTTGTGGGGTTTTTTTTACAGTGTTTGACCATAAAATTACAGTTTAATGTATTCAAATTGGCTAAAAATATCATTATTTTAAAGATATTTGCTGTTTCTACAGTTTTTGAACGTTACAGTATTCCTTTGTTTTTTAACATATTTTTTCTGGCACTCTTGCTGCCAGATTTTCAGCTATTTATTTATTTATTTATTTTACAGTGTAGGTGAGGGCGTCCACGGGAGCAACGCAGCGTCAGAAATTCACAGCCGTCACTCGGGGTTTTATCTCCAAAGGCGACGACAGAACGAGGAGAGAAAGTGTCACCGAGTGCGGCAGGAACAAAGGCGTAAGCGAGGAGTAAAGGAGCAGATGGATCAACTTCAGAGCAAAGTGAAAAGGATAGGAACGAACTGAAACAAAGGGAGGAGGTGTGCAGGTGACAAACAGCGCTCTGCTTTCCATACGTCACGATGTGTTGGGGATTAAAGCTTCGGTCCACATGAAAGCAGCAGCCTCATTATAACACTCCCAACATATTGCTACCTGGTAGGCGTGTGGAGCTAACAAGCGGCTCTACATCCCCGATTTGCTGCCAGTCATCTGTGCATCTCTGTTCCCGACTAACTACAAGGCAGCTGATCTGAAAACCTCATGCATGGCAGATCCCGCCCGCCCAAACACACCCCTTTTGATCAAAACTTAATCTCCCCTCTCAGCGCTAATGAGATACAATGGAAAAGAATAATTAGGATGAAAATCTACCGCGGGAGGCGCGTTAATAGCTTCAAAAAAAAAACTCTTTTCATTATTTCGAAACTGGAAGACAGACTGGGATGTGGCCCGGGGGGCAGCAGCTTGGGAGATAATTGGGGATTCATGATGTGATTGTGATTATTGATGAGGGAGGGGAAGGGGAATGTTGGGCGCCGTTAATCCTGACCCGCCTCCAACAGAGCCGCCGCCGCCGCCGACACAAACAACAGGTGTGGACTCGCATGTCGGTGTTCGTCCGCGGCTTTTAATGAATACAAATTCTCAATTAGGACGAGAGTGGAGGCGCAAACACAGATGCAAACATCTAAAGTGGCAGCTGGAGGAACGCAGCAGAGCTCCCTGTGGAGTAGAAACAAAGGATTTGCACCGGGGGAGAGAAGGCGCGCAATCATTTCTCTGCAGCCCGCCATCGGATCAATATTGACGATGGCGAAATCAGGATAATAACTCAGGGCGAAGGCAGCAGGAGTGGAGGGAACCCGATGGAACTGATGCTTACTTTGACCTTAGAAACAACAGCTGACTAAACACCTTCACCACATGCTATTTCAGGAAATTATATACATTTAGAAAATCAGTTTACGCAAATGACACGCGATGATTAAACTGTTAATTATGCTTTTCATTACGGGAATCCAGTCTAACTTTCTCAGCTGGCTGCACTTTCACTTCCTACAGTATTAATCAGAGCCCTAGCATGCTAAAGAACAGCTGAGTTTAATTTGCATACCTTCATTCTGCATCAGGGATGTTAATGATTAATCGGTGACTTGACGTTTGGACTAAAATATATATATTAACCGATAAGGCAGAAAAAGAAGAAGGTCGTGCATGTCAGTAAATGTGTTGTAGATCAGCTGTAGTACCTGGTTGTTCCACCAGGGGGAGCCTCTTAGTGTTTAATACTATAGAGACCAGAGGAGGCGTCACTCAGACTACAGTTGTTGGCAAGCAGAGAACATTGTGGGAGTTTAGCAAGAAATGGACACCATGACAAAGACTCATGTAATAAAAGAACAATTCGAGAAAGTTGAAATAATAAACCTGATGAAACTGAAGAAAGAAAACTGTAGTCCAAACAACTTCACCACATGCTATTTCAGGAAATTATATACATTTAGAAAATCAGTTCAAGCAAATAAAACGATGATGAAATGGTTAATTATGTTTTTCATTCAGGCTTAGGAAAAACTTTCTCAGCCGGTTGCGCCCTTTTCTTCCTGCAGTATTGATTAAAAAACATTAGCATGCTAATTAGAGGTCTTGTTTAGTTTGCACAACCTTGTTTTTGCATCAGGGATCTCAACGATTATTGGATTAATTGTCGTTTAAACTAATTACACATCAACCGATAAGACGAAGGAAGAAGAAGAAGGTCATGCATGTCAGAAAATGTGTTGCAGATCGGCTGTAGTAGTTGAGTTTCTCACTGTTTGATACTGTAGAGACCAGAGGAGGCATCACTCTTAGACTACAGGCAGTTCATGTTGGCAAGCAGAGAGCATTTTGGGGGTTTAGCTAGCAACGGGCACCATGACAATGACTTCTGTGATGCTTAATGACGTCCGATCAGAGCTCACATATACAACACATGCTTGAGTATAGCAGGGCAGTAGCATATGCAACAATGTCCGCTGTACTTCATTCATGTCAGCGATTAATTGATTATTGTTTGAGGCAATACTCAACTGTGAATCGATTAAAAACATATTAACCGATAAGACAGAAAAAGAAGAAGGTCGTGCATGTCGGTAAATGTATCATAGATCAGCTGTAGTACCTGGTTGTTCCACCAGGTGGAGCCTCTTACTGTTTGACAATGTAGAGACCAGAGGAGGCGTCACTCAGACTACAGGCAGTTCATGTTGGCAAGCAGAGAGCATTGTGGGAGTTTAGCTAGCAACGGGCACCATGACTAAGCCTTTTGTGGTAGTTAATGACCTTCGGAAAGATCCCATGTGTTCAAGAGAAGCCAGAATGAGGACAGTGTGCAGCTAAAACCAAAACAAAGTCTTCATTTTGGGTTGAGAAATACAATTAGTGCCTGTTTTCCAGATCTTTCTCCAGCCTCTGTGTAAAGTTAATGGAAAGATGAAGACTCACTCTGGGTGGCAGCAACTGGGACACACTTGTGCTCGTTAGAAATATTTAAACCAAAAGTCTGTTGTTAAAGTTCACTAAACCCTCCGTAAAACACAACAGCAACACAGTCATAACACGATGTAGATGAATAACTGAAGCCCAAACACCCTTCAGAGTCCTTGCAGGAGAAAACAGACTGTTCCTCCTCCTGACTTTGACCTTTTTTAAAAGATTTTTCACAAGGATGCAATCTGAGAGCAATCTGATAACAAAAAAAAAAAACACCAATAAAGTTCACAGTTCGGACGCACCTTCAGACTGCTCCTGCAGGGAAAAAAGACAAGAAATAAGAGTCAATCACCCAGCAGCGCTCGTAAACCTTATTGCTATCAGTGCTGGGCGATAATTAAAGGAGACTCTGAGCTTCTCACAGCTGGATCATGGCAGCTGGACTATAAGAGGACAAAGGGAGAGATTAAAATCAAATAAAACTCAGGGAGACGAAAATAACGGACGGCCCACTCACCGAAAGTGTCCTTTAAGAGTGCGAGAAAGTTCTGCTTTCGGTTTACACGTCGTACTGCAGATATACAGTCATAAACAAAAGGTCTCATACAATGAACTCAATTATCTGTGATGGAATCATTGAAATGCGTGAATCTTTGTCACGAATATACACACAGCAATCCTTTTCTTCATCAGTCCACAGGTTCTTGATGGTCTAAGTCAGGACTTTGGGGGGACCAGTCTAGAACCTTCATTCCAGCCTGATGGAACCATTTCTTCACCACTTTGATGTGTTTGGGCTCATTGTCTGGTTGGAACATCCAGCTGTGTCCCAGATCAACCTTCTGCTGATGGTTTTAGGTTCTGATCCTCCTCCTTCATTGTTCCATTGACTTTGTGTGAAGCTCCAGTTCCACAGAGCATGATGCTGCCACCTCCATGCTGGATGGTAGGTCTGGTGTTGCTGGGGTTAAAAATCAGACCTAAACCAGTCCCAGAAACTGTTCAGAACCAGTCAGAATACAGTCTGAAACCAGTCCTAAGCCAGGGCCAAATCCACTGTAGAATAAATCCTAAATCAGCTTTAAATCACATTCAAGACCAGGTCCCAAACCAGCTCAGAACCAAGACTGAAACCAAACAAGAACCTGTCCCAAGTACGTCCAAAGCCAGTCCAGAATCCAGTCTGGAATCAGGACAAAGGGACGTCTAGAAAGCCCCAGAGCATGATGCTGCCACCTCCATGCTGATGGTAGGTCTGGTGTTGTTGGGGTTGAAGGCCTCACCTTCTCTCCTCAGTCTTTGTTCCATCTGACCTCAGAACTTTCCTCCAGAAGGCCTTTTCTTTGTCCATGTGATCAGTGGAGCTTTAAGGTTCTGCTTCTAGAGGAAGAACTTCCTTCTTCATGGAGCCTCTCAGCTCATGTTGATGTCCAACCCTGTGGACACTGACAGCTGTGTTCCAGCAGCTTCTGGTTCATCCAGACCTGCTTTCTGCTGGTTCCTGGTTGACTCTGGACCATCCTGACCAGGTGTCAAGAAACTACTGGACCAAATGTGAAGACGATGTGGACCAAACTGGACTAAACATGGACCAAACTGGACTAAATGTTGACCAAACTTGAATAAACATGGACCAAACTGGACCAAAATAAACAGACCTGCTTTCTGCTGGTTCCTGGTTGACTCTGGACCATCCTGACCAGGTGTCTCTCAGCAGCAGGTGGTAGTTTGTGTTTCCTTCCTGATGGTGGCAGCAACACACCTGGACCATGAACTTTATACTACAAACAGGTGATTCTAGGACCTGAAGCTGCTTTGAAACGGCTCCAAGGGACTTTCTGACTGGTTCTAGTCCATGATTTGCTTCTTCAGATCTTTGCTGAGCTCCTCAGACTTTCCCACTGTAGTGTCTGAGTCTAATGAGTGGATCAGTGGTTCTAGTTAAACTGGATCAGAGGAGTCAGCAGCTGTAGTCGATCGTAATCACTCAGGAGACGTTAAGAGGCCATGAAACTAAGAGAACCCGATCACCAAAACTGATCATTTCGTTAGGTTTATTTTTGACCCAGCAGATTTTGTTATATTTCATGTGTTTCGTTGATTCCGTCATAGAAAATTCAGACTCATAGGACTCATTAGAAACTCAAGACTGCTGTGATATACAAGGCCTTTTCTTCTCGACTGTATCATCATCATTCTGTGTCCTTTGTTCTTCCCTTCTCGCTTTAATTTTCCCTATTCAGTGAGGCTTAGCTAAAGCCTCCGTTTCCCAAAAAAAACAAAAAGGAAAAAGAACCCTGACAGGGAAGTAAAATGACCAAACAAAATAAAACAAAGTAAGACATGCCAAGGACAAGACAGGCCCCGCGGTGCCCGCCGGCCTAACAAACTGTCTCGCTACAGCCTCAATCTCCTCCATTGATTTGCTGACAGGGGATCTTTAGCCCTGAGTCAAAGCGATCCATTGTGGACACCACTTTCTGTCAGCGCTGTGCATTTTGAAATACCCTTGTTAAACATTTATGACCGGGCGAGCGTTATTACAGCCACAGCTCTGGTAGTATAATTCATCACTTATACATCACTGGCTTATCCATTTGGCTCCGCTGTCACATTATCTTTACAGACTGACTTTCATTGTGGCCCTTTAGAAGATCATCCATTCATTAAATCAGGCGCAGTGTGTATTCAGAAAGGAGAACATATAATATTTGATGACAGATAACTCAACAGGCAGCTCGAGTGCCACAAAAAAAAGCATTAAGGAATTAAAATGTGGGCAAACCGTGGAATAAAAGGGCACTTTGGAGCCGGCGGTGGAGAGGATGTGATACGAGAGTGACTTGTGAAGGCAGGAATTCCCTCAGAGCGTCGGAGCTTAAATGAAGTCCCGCTACAAAGTGAAGCGTTAAAGCCTTTCAACGCGAGATGAAAGACGGGCGGAGGCATGAGAAGCGCCGTGAGAGATGTCGTCATCCGTCCAACACCGGAGTGTAATTGAGTTGTAAACCCTGTTAGTCCGCTGCCGCTAATAACCGGCTGTAAAATCCTGTTTGGGTTCTATCGTGTGCCTCAACTTTATTCGTCTCAGGGAGTTTCAGGACTCCACATGGCCACAGAACCGAACTCAGCATTTCAGCGTGGATGTCTGTGAAGTGAAGATGAATGGGATGCTGCTTTAAATCAACAAAGAAAACAGGATGAAGGGGGGGAATATGTGCCGTCAGCGAGCCCAGCCGTCTCCGGAGGGCCGCCCGGCGTCGTTTACCGCGTTTGACTTCTCAGAGTTTGAGTTCGCCTCGTGTCTCCGGGGGCGGGAAGCTTCCACACCTGACACCGGAATTCAATTTGAGCAAACAGAGCGAGTTTCAATCGAGCAGAAAAAAACAAGTGCGAGAAAGGCAGCACTTAGGAACGGCCCAGCCTGCAGCCAAACGCTAAAGACGAGCACGCTAACACGCTCAGAGCGACGAGTAGTACTTACATCTCCAGGAGCGGCGGGGGACACGGGGTCAACTTCATCTATGAAAAGAGGAAATCTGTCCAACTTATCCAGTCATCAGGTGTTTCTAAGAGCTTATTCTGACTCCCCGGATGTTGACTGCGGGTATAAAGCTGCCATTAGCGGCTAATTTAAAGCATTTTTCTCCTCACCTTCTATTCTTGCACACTTAAAACGAGAAGTTTTGCAGAACATTTTGGTGCAGTTTTGTATTTTCACTTGGTTATTTGCTCGTCTAACCAGGACGTTTTTGCACTTTTGCGTCCTGGTTATGAAGAAAACGTCATTTAGCAAGCATCATTGATTGTCTGCAGTCATTTAGCGAATGCCAAGTCCTTAAACCAAGCTGCTGTATGGAGGGTGACTAACCCTTCTTTCAGTCTTTGGAGAGGACAAACTTCTACGATGTGCTCCATGGTTTGCTCTGTGGGCTTCGGCTACTGCCCCGTTTGTGAAGGCTGGCCAAGCAGAAACCATTGAGCGTAGACCACCGTCTCTTTGGGAGGTTGGTGCCAGGGACCTGTTGGTTGGGGTCTGACATCAGACGTTTGTTTGGGACCTCCCTGGACTCCCTTTTCCAAGCCGAGTGGATGGTGAAGCCAGCTGGTGGGATGTTCTTCCAAACTGGTCGTCTAGATCAGTGGTTCTCAACTGGTCCAGCCTCAGGACCCACTATGTCTCTATTAATAACGGTCGCGACCCAAATTTTTGAAGTTCACTGTTCCTGTTAAGAGCATTAAACAGCTGCAGCTCGTCCAGAACGCTGCTGCTAGAGTTTTAACCAGGACTAAGAGATCTGAACATATCACAGCAGTTTTAAAGTCTCTACATTGGCTTCCTGTCAGTTACAGAATAGATTTTAAAACCCTACTGATTGTTTACAAATCCCAGAACGGTTTAGGTCCAGAATACATCTGTGATATGTTCAAAGAATATAAACCCAGCAGGGCCCTCAGATCCAAGAACTCAGGTCAGCTAGTCCAGACCAGAGTCCAGACTAAACGTGGAGAAGCAGCATTTAGCTTTTATGCTGCAAAAAAGTGGAACAAACTGCCGCTGGAGATGAAACTTTCACAAAATGTAGAAACTTTTAAAGCCAGGTTAAAAACATTTCTTTTCTCATGCGCCTATGCATGAAATCTGCACGGTATCTTTTAACTTATCCTGCTTTTAATCATTTTAATATAATTATTCTACATTATTTTAATTTTTGCAATGTCTTAATTATGTTTTATTTGTCTTTCTGTAATGCTTTTAATGTTTTATGTAAAGCACTTTGAATTGTCTTGTACATGAAATGTGCTATACAAATAAATTTGCCTTGCCTTAACATATTAAGGCGTATTTGGGTGGAGTCTCAATGCATTCTGATGCTGCTTGGGGAAAAAAATTGACTTATTATTTGCTCATTTTGGAATATTTTGACGCTTTTGCCAAGTTTTTGGGCATATTTTGGCCCATTTTGACAGATTCTGAGCACATTTTGGTTCATTTTTGGGATGTTTTAGCATAAATTTCTCCAATAAGCCAAATCTAAAGATTAATAATGGGCAACTACTGGTGTCAGCACCACTAAATATCCTGCTATTGAAAGCAAACTGTGTCCTAAGAAACACATATTTTAAAATAAAAGACTTATTACCACTATTTGTTTTTTTTTTTGGGGGGGGGGGCATGCTTCTGCGACCCTCTAAAAATGGCTTCACGACCCACCAGTTGAGAACCACTGGTCTAGATGGAAGTCGAGCAGTGGGTGGGTTTAGATGCCTCCATGGATTAGTAGATGGGGAGAGTCTTTGTCTGCAGTTAGCTGAAGCCAGATGGTGTGTAAAAGGTGTGGTTTTGGTAGCGATAATGAAGGAACGAGCCAGTAGCTTCCAGGGTGTTCTCTGCTTGACTCGGATCTCATGAAATATTTGCTGATGGATGCTGAGAGAGGATCATCCTGCAAATCATCCTAGACTGACTGATGGGGATTATTGTGGACAGAGTATACACAGCAGTATGGGTTGAATAAAACTCTGCAAGGGTCACAATCAACTAGCAAATCATCTGTGGTCTATTGATGCCAGAGCACCAATTATCCAATTATGTTTGTCTTTTTGTGGCGTTCCTTTGGGGGAATTAGCCGTAATCATGATGAACTTCGTGTCTTTGCACATGAAGCAGCTTCTCCTCCATCACTATGTTCCAGAGACTCAGGCTTCATGCTTCTCTAGTATGTTAGATAAACATTTAGATGGTCCCGGTGAGCGATTCGGCAAATGCAGTTTGGCTAAAAATACCTTGGTCGGATTCTGAATTCTGCAAGCCGGCATGCTTTTCTGGTCTTTCTTACCCACAATCGGAAAGTGTAAAAACAAAAAGCTCCAGCCACTGAGAGCACTTAGACGAATGATAGCTCAGTAGTAGGAGAGCGTTCTGAAGCACCCTCGTATTTCCCGGTTGTATGATACTTCATGAAACAGGCAGGTCGTCCTAAAAGCCTGCAGTTTGAAACAACAGGACGACTGAGATCAGCTTAAAACAACTCTACTAAAAGATAACTACTAACAACAGGAGGTAATGATATCACTAATTGGTTGTACTGGCTGACGTCGGCTGCTGAGGATGGAACTGGATAATGGTTGAACTGAATCCCAGCTGTCACTCCGTCCGCTCGTCTCAGCCAATTAGAATGAGCCTCTGTCCGTCTGTCAGCCGCCAAAAGCTTCCAGAGAGAATCCCTCCGGACCGGCTCTGGCGCTCGTTGTCATCGGCTGCTCCCTGACTTAACTACCTCTCGCTCGGAGACGGCGGCGCCACATAATGCTACTCCCACGTGTGCACGAATCACACGACCCGCAAAGGCTTCGCCGGGCTGAGGCTGTCTCTCGTTTCCCACCCACCTCTCGCTCCCGGAGACAAGCGAAGTCAAGTCCAAATATAGTGCGGCTGACAACACCCTTCAACCTGCTGTACGACCGGCCTGACAGACGCTGTCAAATCACCCCGAGAGGAGCAGACTCTGAAATCAGATCTGCAAATTGTATAAATAAACAAGCAAAGCAACAGTTTTTCCCTACAGAGCTGCAGAATCGGGGTTAAAAGGGTAATGTATTCTATTCGGTTTACATATCGGAGATCATGTGTATCTGATTAAGACGCCTGCAGGCAGAGAGGAGTGCGAAGCGTCAGGTCGGTGTGAATTCATTAAGAC
>CM045448.1:2801824-2873174 GCA_024666655.1 Dascyllus trimaculatus | reverse complement strand
TTGGCATTAAGGGGAGCAAAGTGGTTCGGACCGATCCACAAACACCATCCCAGCAGGTCATGCATCAGGGACGTTAATGATTAATCGATGAATTGACGTTTGGATTCAAATATACATCAACTGATAAGGCAGAAAAAAGAAGAAGGTCGTGCATGTCAGTGAATGTATTGTAGACAAGTTGTAGTACCTGGTTGTCCCACCAGGTGGAGCCTCTTACTGTTTAATACTGTAGAGACCAGAGGAGGCGTCACTCATACTACAGTTCATGTTGGCAAGCAGAGAGCATTGTGGGAGTTTAGCTAGCAACGGGCACCATGACAAAGACTTCTGTGGTGATTAATGACCTCCAGCCAGAACCTTAATGTTTAAATTGAGCTGTAGTTACTGTTTAATACTGTAGTCGTCTCACTTAGCCAGCTTATTCTGCAGCTCAAAGTAATACAATATGGTGATTTGTGATGATTTGTAGACATTTTTTTGTACTTTTGTTGTCATTTTATGTCTTTTTGTGACAAGTTTGCGTCTTTTAGTGAACCTTTGTTGACATTTTAGGTCGTCTGTTGTCATTTTGAGTCTTTTTTTTGATCATTCAAGTCTTTTTTTGGTAATTTTTGTGAATCTTTATTGACATTTTGTGTGCTTTTGAAAAAGAAGAAAAAGAAGAAGGTCGTGCATGTCATTAAATGTATCGTAGATCAGCTGTAGTATCTGGTTGTTCCACCAGGAGGAGCCTCTAACTGTTTAATACTTTAGACTTTTAACGTGGCACAAGTCTGGACTTCATGCAGTTGCATTATCAGGTAGATCCACATGAGGAATGTCAGTTGAGTTGAATGAAGAGATTTGATGAGGACTTTTTCCACATTTAAATATTATTGAATACTGGTCCAGAAACATCACAAAGAGCTAAAGACGTAGTTTAAAAAATCACAAAACACCACAATTAATAGATTAAGTGCAGATAATAATTTCACCCATTAATATTACATTAACTGATAAGCAAAAAGAAGAAGGTCGTGCATGTCAGTAAATGTATTGTAGATCAGCTGTAGTTGTACATTTTGTGTGCTTTTGAAGTCATTTTATGGTCAGTTTGTGACCATTTATGGACATTTTGTGTACTTTAGTTGTCATTTTATGTCTTTTTGTGATCATTTAATGTGGTTTTTGGTATTTTTATGAATCTTTGGTGACATTTTTTGTACTTTTGTCTCATTTTACATCTTTTTGTGGTCATTTTAGGTGTTTTATTTTCAATTTGTGATCATTTATAGACTTTTGTACATTTGATGTCATTTTAAATCTTTTTGTGGTCATTTTATGTGTTTTTGTGAATCTTTGTTGACATTTTTTGTACTTTTATGATCATTTTTATGTCTTTTGTGGTCAATTTGTGACCATTTACAGACAGTTTTGTGTACTTCTGTTGTAATTTTATGTCTTTTTTTGGAAATTTTTTTGAATCTGTTCACATTTTTTGTACTTTTTCAGTCATTTTGGGACTTTTCTGGTCAACTTATGACCATTTATAGACATTCTTTCTACTTTAGTTGTCATTTTTTGTCTTTTTCTGATCATTTAATGTCGTTTTTGGTGATTTTGTGGATCTTTGGTGACATTTTTTGTACCTTTGTAGTCATTTTATGTCTTATTGTGGTCATTTTAGGTCTTTTTTTGAAATTTTTTGTGAATCTGCAGTCAATTTGTGACCATTTACAGACATTCTTTCTATGTTTGTTGTCATTTTATGTCTTTTTTTGATTATTTAATGTCGTTTTCAGTCAGTTTATGTCTTTTCGTGAACCTTTCGTAGACTTTTTGTGTGCTTTAGTTGTCATTTTATGCCTTTTGTTGCTCAGTTAAGTCGTTTTTTGGGAAACAAAGTGGTTCGGACGGATCCACAAACACCATCCCAGCAGGTCTTGTGCATGTTTAAGCTTCTGCATGTTTGTGTAGCCAAAAATTACATCCCTGTTTTGTCCACAGCAACATGACACACAGCTGGAAAATATCACAGCTGCTGGTTGAACAGGAGTTAAATCATTTAATACGAGGTGTTAAGAAGATTTTAAATCTAAAATGCTGCAGAAAAACCACCAGCGGAATATAACAGCGTGGTTTAAAGAAGAGCTGCAGCCGATGATTATGTTCATTATTTCATGACTGTCTGGACGCATCGACTCGTTGTTTGGTCTGTAAAATGTCAGATATGAGCTTTTTCCAAAGACCAAGATGACAAATGTCTCGTTCCGTCCAAAGATCTTCAGTATACTACGAAAGAAAGCAGAAAATATTCAGTTTTAGACGCTTCAATAAGAGAAATTAGACCTTTAATAAACATTGCAGCTTCACTTTACAGTCATTTTGCATCTATTTGTGTTATTTTTGTGCCTTTTTGCAGCTATTCTGTCTATTTGTTGTCATTTTACGCCTCTTTTACAGCTGTTTTGGAGTCATTTGTGTTCATTTTGTGTGTCTCTTAAGTCATTTTGCATGTTTTTGTAGGTGTTTTGCGTGTCTTCGCCGTAATGCAGCAGCTACCTGTCCTAATTTTCTTTCTTCTTTCAGTCTTTTTGCAGTAACTCTGTCTATTCTTTGCTATGTTATGCCTCTTTTACAGCTGTTTTGGAGCCATTTGTGTTCATGTTGTTTGTCCTTCCCATCAGTTCTCTTGCTTTTTGGTCAATTTGCACCTTTTAGGACTTCAAAATAAAAGCTCAGGATGACAAATGTCTTGTTTTGCCCAAAGATGTTCACAGAGGAGGAAAGAAACCAGAAAATATTCACATTTTCGAAGCTGGAATCACAGAATTTGGACTCTGAATGAATAATCTGTTGTTGAAACAGGTGAATCTCTGAGTTCTTGCGTCTCCAGTGCTGATCCAGATGAAAGAAGTTCATTAAAGTGTAATTGACTGGAGCTGGACGGAGCTTCTCCTCTTTAAAGCTGATTCTCGTCGGCCGGCAGCTCCTTGACATTTCGCCGTGCGATCTCACCCGGCCGGTGATAATTAGCGAGCTGCAGATTCTCCTTTTCTCTCCTCCTCCGCCGGCGCTCCGTGGCATTAAGGAGGCGGAGGGTTTCCTCGTCCCTCCGCCCGTGTGATCGTTGTGACATTTCCAGCCGATCGATAATTAGACGTGCCGTGTAATTCTGCTTCTGCGCTGACATTACGAAGGTAGTTTTAGCTCGGCGGACACAAATCTGTCTCATCCGTCTCGTCTTAACCTCCCGACTCGGATTAAAAACAGCGGAGGCTCCTTTTATCGGCTTTGCAGCACCAAGAGATTGGATTTAATAAACTCCACGACGAGAAACGACACGACAATGCGGCCTTCACCCCATCCGACCTAATGAACAGACGCGGCCTCTAGCGCGGCAGCTCCTAACAGCCTCCCAGCTTCTTAGACAACCGGAGATAAGAATGCCGGCCCAACCGTGCGTATGTCGCTCAGGAAGGAAAGAGAACTCCGTCACTGTCGCTGTCGACATAAAAACTTTCTTTTCTCGAACAGGCTTTAAAAAATACTGAGTTCCATTTAAGACAAATTAATCCTTAAATGTCAGCAGCTTTCCGCTATTTTCAATTCCTGTGTTTAGAGTTTTACACCCGTCTTTCTCACTGAGGTCAAATGATGACATTTCTTTAACAATTTACTGTAATTTTGCAGATTTTTCTAGTAAAATTGCAGGAAAACACATCTTAATTTTCATATAATTGCAGCCCTAAACTGCAAAAAATGTCAACATTACAAATCTGTATCTTTTACATTGCGTTTGCTTCTTTTGCAATTATTTAGTAATTTTATGTGTTTTATGATCATTTTATGTCTTTAGTGGTCAATTTGTGACCATTTATAGACATTTTTTTGTACATTTGTTGTCATTTTACATCTTTCTGTGGTCATTTAATGTTGCTTTCGGTCAGTTTGCGTGTTTTTGTTAATCTTTGTTGATGTTTTTTGTACTTTTGTAGACATTTTATGTCTTTTGTGGTCCATTTGTTACCATTTATAGACAGTTTTGTGTACTTTTGTTGTCATTTTATGTCTTTTATAGTCATTTTAGGTCTTTTTTGGAAATTTTTGTGAATCTTTGTCAACATTTCTTGTACTTTTGTAGTCATTTTATGTCTTCTTGTGGTCAATTTGTGACCATTTATAGACATTTTTTCTACTTTAGTTGTCAGTTTATGTCTTTTTGTGAACCCCTGTAGACATTTTGTGTACTTTTTTTGTCATTTTGTGCCTTTTTTCTGTCATTTTGTGCGTTTTTGTTGTTATTTTGTACCTTTTTTGGGGGGAGCTAAGTAATTTTTTAGTAATTTGGTGGCCAGAGATAATTTCAGGGAGTTTTATCATCTAAATGAAAGAACGACATGAAAAACTGTCATTCAGAGGACTTTTCTGATGATAAAATATCCACTGAATTCATGATCTCAGGTAAGTAATTAATTGATTATTGATTGTTAATGAACATCGTGAACTATTTGCATCCCCATTAGGAGGATGTTAATTCTCAGATCAGTTGGTTTTGTTTCCAGAAGTCATGCCCAGACTAAAACTCAATCCTGGACTTTTCAAAATAAAACCAGCAGTCTGCTAATGTAGCAGATATTGAGCATTTTAATATGAAAATGATTATTATTAGTGTTGATGTAGCATCAGACTGAACTGTGCAGTGGAGTTGCAGGGAACTGTGGGTAATGTAGGCTGCAGCTTTTCCTGAACCAGATCACTTTGCATTCTGAAGCTTTAGTGTGAAGGAAGTTTGCCCAAACAAAACATTCATGGAGCAACATTTTGCAGAACAGCTGATTCCACTTTCTCGCTTTCTCTCTGAGTCGGATGAAAAGATTCTCATTCATATAAAAACCAACAGCAGGGGAAGCAGCTGGTCTGTCCAAGGCTTTCTGTGAGAAATGCACCTATCAGCAGCTCAGTGACTCATTTTCTGCAGTGATGCATGAAAGAAAGAAGTTGAACGGACAGATTTTGGCACTAAGGACAGAACGGATTCCTTTAAAACCACAACGAGGAGCTTCAGCATCAGATGTTTCCTAATAACCAGTATTTTCACACTTGATGAGGCTTTTGTCTACTGAATCTTAAACTTCCGTCGTCTCTCTGCAGGATCCTCCAGACGTTCACCTTTTTAACTCCAGCGAACCGACAGCAGCAGCCTTCCTGCACGTTCCGACCTGCCTGCTGGAGCTCGTATTTACATCCACCCTCAGCCTGCAGCTCTTCAACATCGGCCTCATCACACATACTTTGCGCAGGTTCATGCATGTCCAGCGCGCCCACACGTTTAACGAGGGCGTGTTTGACGGACTCGAACGACTGATTTAGGTCACGGCTTTGCAAAACACGAGTAAGACGGGCGTCAGCATCCATCCAGCGGCTAAATGTTTGCCTCCAGAGAGGAGCTGGGTGTGATTTCTGATCGACACATGACGTCTTCCTGCAGCGAGCCGACGGGTCTGAAGGCTTCCTGACGGAGATGTTCTGGCTCGTAGTCGCATCATCGCGCCAGGAGCTCTCAGGTCCGTCTGCTCGCCGAGGCTGAAGGCCGCCGTTAGTTAGCGGCCGCCGCTAGCCGGGCCGTGGAGGTCGGCCTGGAGGCTTTGTCCACACATCACCACAGCTGATTGCTCCTGTGGATGGTTGGGATTCTCGGCTAAGACAGGGATTACTGACCCATGTCGGCTTCCCACCTTTACAGCAGCCACTTCGATGTTCACCCAGTCTGAACTTTAACGCCCCAGAGAATAGAAAAGATGTGTGAGGAGGAGAGTGTGTGCTTCAGTCTGCAGCGTCTCAGACCCTGGAAAGATAATATGTGTTTTTCAACAGCTGCAGAAAAGTCCTGCCTAAAGGAGGAAGAGGCTGCACGCGACATGAATTATAACGTGAATACAGTAAATTTGTGGAGCAATTCAAAGATGCACAAAGGCATTAGATGAATAGGTTTAAATAGTGTGGATGTACTGAATTAAAACCAAACAAAATGACAGCTTTTTCTGTTATTTTTACAGATATTTGCAGTTATTTTAAAGAAAAACTGCTTCGTTAAGTCACAGATGAAATTTAGCAACGTCAACATTTCATGGAGCCACCATGACAAAGACTTCTGTGGCGGTTAATGACCTCCAACCAGAGCTCATGGAACAAACACGAGTCCAGCAGGACTACAGAAGGTAAACACAGGTGTTCTGTCAAAAGGCGCTGATGAATTTACACAAATCCAGATCCGGATCACCGTCTGGATCCAGGATTGTTTTTAATGTAAGTGTAACCAGGTGGACAATTAAATGCGGTTTACTCTAAAAGCCACCAGAGGGCACTCTTGTTTTTGGGGTAACCCCCTCTGACCACATGACATTTTGGGTCTCCACGCGACAGACAGCGACAGTGATGGAGTTCTCTTTCCTTCCTGAGCGACATACGCACGGTTGGGCCGGCATTCTTATCTCCGGTTGTCTAAGAAGCTGGGAGGCTGTTAGGAGCTGCCGCGCTAGAGGCCGCGCCTGTTCATTAGGTCGGATGGGGTGAAGGCCGCATTGTCGGTAGGACATTTGAACTGTATGTAATTACATTAGTATCTGTAACATTCCATAGAAAATATGTGAACTGGGAGATTGTGTTGGGGGTGGACTGAAGCTCCTTGGTGGAGGTATGAGCTCTCTGAGGGCTTTACTAGTTAACATTGCAATTACGAGGCGATTATACTGAAGTAATAAGTAAAATTACACACAATAATGAAATATTGCACCTGAAAATGAGTTTATTCTTATTATTTAATAATCGTTTTTTCATTTTTCATGTGTAAATCCAACAATTCTCTGCTCTGAACCTTAAAATATGTATAAAAAAACCCCCGCAGAAATCAGAGCCGGACATGTGGAAACAGTTATTCTTTATAAGATAAATGTAATATTATTATATTTCCCAGTGTACAAGTCTTGAAGTAGCTCAAAAAATGGGTTAATTAATCATCGAGTTGGATGAAAAGATCATACAACGCTGCACTCATCTTTCACGCCACGTACGGTTGAATGCTGCCGTATCTCGAGCTAAAGCTAGCAAGATATTGATTCGTCAGTTTTTGCTAATACGTTCAAAATGAACAGCTTGAGCGCTTCGTGAAATGGAATGAGGACCGTGTCGCAGTAGGAGGTTAAAAACATGGCCTCCTCCAGCGTTAACCGTGAGGACCTGTCCTCTGTCACCTGCACCAGACCTCTCTGAATCCTGGATATGCAGCAGAAAAGGTTTTAAGACCTCCCTGCTGCAGAGTCCAACAACTCAATAGCTGACATTCCAGCGTACAGTGTACAATCGAGCCGCTTCATCCCGCCGCTCAATAGCCGACATTCCTCCCTACAGTACACAATCAAGCCGTCTCATTCTGCTGAAGTTTTCATTGTGTCAGGCGGTTATTAGCCTCGGAGACAGACAGAGGCAGCCAGCAGAGGAGTTAGGCCTGTCCGTCAGCCCATAATGTCTCCACACAGCGGCCCAAACCCGACCTGACAGCATCACACCGCCCTGACGGCTCACTAACAACACGCCATTGTTCCCTCGCAAACGGCCACAACTCACCTTTCAGAGCCGGGCAGCTCTGCAGGAGCCCCCGTCCAAACCCTGCCGGGTCCGAGAGGTGGGACCACAACAAGCGTGGGACGTCTTAATCAGGGGTGGAAATCTACCGCGGCGTGTAGAGTTTAATGAACGAAGCCCGACCGAAACACTGGATGGACAACTTCTATGGAAGAGGAACCGAAACAACATAAAGTAAAGCCCAAAAATACAGTTATGAACCTGTAAATGTGCAGAATCTGGGACCTTCAATGCAAGAACCAGCCAGGAGGTCTTCTTAATAAAAACCCTACGTCCTTCAGTGCCTGACTTTAAATGAACGTGACCCTCAGCAGCAGCCAAAACTAACATTTGAATGTGCTCTTGAATTAAAAAACATTATAGAAAGTGATTAAGTTTACATGAACAGGCATATTATCTTCATCGTATCAGATAAGATAAGATGAAAATGAAATATTGCACCTAAAAAATGAGATAAAAATGAAAAAATGTCAAAAGAACGAGATGAAAATTAAAAACTGCAGCTTTAATATGAGATAAAACTGAGATATTGCACCTGAAATATGAAATGAAAATTCAAAATTGCATCTAAAACTGAGTTGAATATGAAAAAATGCACCAAATTAATTTGACAAAAACAAAATACTGCGCATGAAATTCGAGATGAAAATGAAAACTTGCACTTGAAAATGAAATAAAACTGAAATATGGCTCCTGAAATGTTTGATGAAAACAAAAATTTGAAACTGAAAAATGAGATAAAACTAAAAAACTGCACCTAAAACTGAGATGAAAATGAAATGTTGCATCTGTAATATGAAGTAAAACTGAACTGTTGCTCCTGAATTATGAGATGAAAATTAAAAAACATGTAAAGATGAGATCAAAATAAAATATTGCACTTAAAACTAGAGACGAAAATGAAATATTGCATCTCTAATATGAAATAAAACTGAAATATCGCACCTGAAATATGAGATGTAAATTAAAAAACTGCATCTAAATATGAGATAAAACTGAAATACCCAAAGAATTTGATGAAAACATAAACTTGCACCTAAAAAATGACATAAAAATTTAATATTGTAATGATAAATGAGATGGAAATGACATATTTTACCTTAAATTCAAGATGAAAATGAAATGTTGCATCAAAAATATGAGATGAAAATCAAAAATGTACCTAAGGAATTTGATGAATGAAATATTGCACCAGAAAAATGAGATGAAAACCGTTAAAGTGTAACGAACAATGAGATGAAAACGAAATATCGCACCTAAAAAGTGAAATGAAAATGAAATATTTCACCTGAAATGTTTGTTGAAAATGAAAACTTGTACCTAAAAACTGAGATAAAAATTTGAAATTATATTAACGAATGAGATGAAAATGAAATACTGCATCTAGAAATGAGATAAAACTGAAATGTTGCATCTAAAAATGAGAGGAAAATCAAAAAATGCACTGAAGGAATTCGATGAAAATGAAAAACTGAACCTGAAATTTGAGATAAAACTGAAATGTTGCACCAGAAATGAGTTTTTTTCATCTCATGCAACATCTTTTTACATGCAGACACTAGTTTCCTGAGGCCAACCTGTCAGCTGAGTCTTGTCTCGCACTTTTTCCTTCCTTTTCTAAGCAACACACAGAAGAAGAAGAAGAAGAAGAAGAAGAAGCAGTGCCGAGGCGACAGTCTGTCCTCCCAGCAGACGACTCCATAAATATGTGATCACCTAAAGGCCCAGTTCACTCAAAAAGAAGTCGTTCCTCCGAGGAGTCCAGCAACACGCTGTCAGGACGCATCTGCTTTAATGAGCAGGATAACAAGAGGTTAGGACGCCCCGCCGTGCTGCAGAAACCACTCCGACTTCCACTGTGTCGCTTCGTTTTGGGCCGACGTTAAGCTCACAGTTTGCTCTAACAGTCGCTGATAAAAGGCAGGAGGGCTCATAGTGGAGATCCAAGAACCCAACGCCACAAACAGCCTGGGCTTATTCCGGGGGAAGAGTCGGAACGCACAAAGAAAAACGTGGAAATAGACGTGAAATGAAGCGACGGAGAGCCTCCAGAGTTCAGTTCAAGAACCAGGTAGAACTAGTGAAACCCTCATAGAGCGCAGACCTCCACCAAGCAGCTTCAGTCCACCTCCAACACAATCTACCAATGACAGAGTATCATTATGTAGTCTGGTGAAATCAACACTGGACACAGAAATATATGTTGGTTCTTTATTCTGAACAGATTAACTGGAGGAAGCTCAATGGATAAAATAAGTAGGATAAAACCAGAAATGTTCCTCTGGAGAATCTGGTTTGGTTTTGCTAAACAGGACTTCTGTTGCAGCTGCGTTTGAGGACAAACAGCTCTATGTGAAAAACAACTACTTAGTTTGAACAAGACGTCCCAATTTACAGCTTTGAGACAATAAATGAGCAGCAGGAGGTTTCAGCAAGATGAAATAAGGCTGACCTTAAGGTCAAGTACGGTGTAGTTCCAAGTAGCCTAGAGTGGCTAAGTTAGCTAACCAACAGTATGGTAGCTTAGCTGCTTTACAAACAGAATATTAGGGCTGGTCCCCAATATAGGAAGATCTGAATATTGGTTGGTTTCGGTTGTATTCGGATAACAATTTTGATATTTGAATAGTCCTTTGCACCGCCACTGAGCGTTGCCAAGGCTGTAGTACGCCGCCGAGCGCCGCCAAGTGCCGCCGAGTGCCGCCGAGGCTGTAGAACGCCACCGTGGTTCTACTATACAGACCTGCCAACTCCGGCGTCAAAAACTCAAAACGCTTTCCAACAGCACAGAGTTTCAACTTTGGGTAGATAAAAATAAAAGTAGAAAAGCCCTCAGAGAGCACAGACCTCCACCAAGCAGCTTCAGTCCACCCCCAACACAATCTACCAATGACAAAGTGTCCTTAAATTAAAAACTGGATTCTGTTTTTATCCTGGATCCTGGATCCAGACGGTGATCTGGATCAGTCCCAGAGTTTCATCATTTGTTCTTTGTCCCATTTCACACATTTCCTGAACATTTCATCCAAATCCATCCATAACTTTTCGAGTTATTTTGAACACAAACAAACAAAAAAACAAACCAACGCCATCAAAAACACAACCTCCCAAACCTTTAGTTTTAAAGGAATCCTTAAGAAGCTTTACTTTGGATGGTTCGGTTGCTGTTATGCAAACAACCAAACACCACGTCTCCAGTCAACACAAGTTCACTGGTTTTAGACTGTTGTTGTGGTCATTTCGGCAGATTTCAGTTTTACACAACAGTGGATTTAAAAAAGAATGTTACTACTGAATCGTATCAACTAAGTTAAACTGTAAGACTTGAGTTTCCAGGTTCCATAAAGTGTATAAAACAGCTGTGAGTACAAATACGTCAGGACTAGTCTAAGGACAGAGAAATAAGGGGCCATCAAGAGAGTCATTCAACTCAAACCAAACCCAACCATCCCACCGAGGCTTCCTGTGACCGCTGTCCTACCTTCTGCCGGATCTCTTCCTCCATCTTGATCGGAGAACCGAACTCGGCCACCTGTCGGACTCCCTCGCTGGCGTAGCCGCCGTATTCCCACAGGACGTAGCCTCTGGAGTGAGACGCTCCGATCAGAGCCGACCAGTGGTTGGCCCGTCCTGAAGACAAGAAGATGTTTAAAGGTGGCGTCAACGTACCCCGATCAGCCCCGACATCCTGACCTCTGACAGGTGAAGTGAATACCATGGATCATGTTGGTACTATGAGGTGTTCTGATGGAAAACCTTGATCAGACTTAGACACCCAGATAAACATGGTCCCACAACAAGCACACTCCCAACATCAACCAATCAGGAACATGTGGAGGAACATGACAATGGTCCAACATGTTGATGTGACCTCCAGACTTCCTACAGCCCATTCTGATCAAGCATCAACAGGATGCAGTGGAACCAGTTGGATTGAAAGTGCACAAGCCAGGATCCAGTGCCAACGTCCTGGTTCCAGACCCCATAGGACCCCCTGAGAGGTCCTCTGGTCCAGTGGTTCTCAACTGGTCCAGCCTCAGGACCCACTATGTCTCTATTAATAACGGTCGCAACCCAAATTGTTGAAGTTTGCTGTTCCTGTTAACATATTAAGGTGTATTTGGGTGGAGTCTCAACGCACTTTGATACAATTTAGGACAATTTTGGCTCATTTTTTTTGTTCATTTTGGTATATTTGGACGCTTTTGCCAAATTTTGGCCCATTTTGACAGATTCTGAGCACATTTTTGCATATTTTTGGGACGTTTTAGCATAAATTTCTCCAATAAGCTGGCAGAGACAAATCTAGAGGTTAATAGTGGCCAACTACTGGTGTCACCACCACTAAATATCCTGCTACTGAAGCAAACTGTGTCATAAGAAGCACTGTGACTGAGCAGAATGCACGAGAGCGCCTCCGCCACCTTGAACTCACTCGGGTAGTCTTTGGGATGAACTTTCTCCGACCAGTTTCCGTAGAACGTCAGCCGGTACTTGGCGGTTCCGCAGGCGCAGCACTCGATGGCGGGAGCTTCCGTGGCCTCGCCGAACGCTCGCTCTGCAAAAAGAAAGACGGCGGCGTGTCAAAGACGTGAGAGTCAACAGCCTGATTAACAAGAGAAAACACACTTGTGGAGTTAACAAACAGACCCGGCGGCGTGCGAAGGCTTGACACAAACGCACACCTGCATAAATTACCAGATGATTGACGACAATTTGGAAGCGGCGAGAATGTCACAAAATTACACCCTTGGAATAAACTGGTATTTAAATGACACATTAGCCTTAACGCAGACTCATAAATATTCAAATCTCTGCCCTGGACCAATGTTTTGCAAAGATAGGTCAAGGGGATTACTTGAATATTTATGAATCCCCAAATTATTCGGAAGAAATCCTCACTTGACATCTAAGTTATAGCCGGATGAGTCAAACACAGAGGCCCCAGAAACTTGTGCTGGAGAACTGAAGCAGGGCGGCTGATTGGTTCCATAATAGCCTGGAAAATTAGATTTCTCTCCGCAGACGTGGGTTTTTAGGGAAGTCAAACTCTCCTGAGATTAGGTTCGAGAAACCATTTGTCCAGACTGGGGTTGTTATCGTACAATAAATGTGAGCATCAGAGCCAACAGCCGCCTCGTTGTGTTCATCAAATCTTCTCCTCTGCAGGTAACAGAACATCTAAAGGAATATTTAAATCCCACACAGATTCCCATGACAGTTTCTACCACTAAAATACAGCCTTTGGTCCACATTCCACCAACTGTTGAGGCTCTAACACCAGTAGAATCTGATGTGTGGTGAATATGGCAGGACAAGGTTCAAGTTTTGACTATTTTGACATGTAAAAATGCCAGTATAGGTCTATTTGGACCATTTCTGTGTAATTTTGGACTTTTTTTGTGTAAGTGTGGACCATATTATGGATGATTTAACCAGGTTTGCAGTTATTTTAGACAAACAAAATAGTTTCCATCAGATCAGAACGATTAAATGGATCCAGCAGAGGACACATTTTTAATTATTCGACCTTGAAAATGGCAAAAAAGTGCAAAATTTCAAACAAGACTGGTCTAGTGTCCCTGTAAAGTTACTGTAAGTGCATATCTAGATGGATGGATCCATGGTTCTACTAAAACACAGTCTCTGGTTGACATTTCACCAACTGTTGAGGCTCTAACATCAGTAGAATTTGACTGTTTTGGTTTAAAACCTGTCAAAATGACTCAAGATTGATCCCAAATGACTCCAAGTTCTTCTAAAATATGAATAAAACATTGTCTAAACTAACTCAACATTGCCCAAAATGGCAATAATGAAAAATGGAGTCCAAAATTTTCAAACAAGGGTGGTTTTGTGTTCCTGTAAGTGTATATCTATGGATGGATCCATGTTTCCAACTAAAATACAGTCTTTGGTCGACATTCCACCAACTGTTGAGGCAAAATAACCCCTGAATTATTCACAATTTCTCTAAAATATGAATAAAAGATTGTCTAAACTGATTCAAAATTGCCCAAAAATGGCAATAATGAATAATAGAAAAGTCCAATATTTTCAACCCAGTCTGGTCTAGTGTCTCCATAAAGTTCCTGTAAGTTTATATCTATGGATGGATCCATGGTTCTACTAGAATACAGTCTTCGGTCAACATTTTACCAAAGATGACTTGAATCTTGTCTGAAATGACTTGAAAATGGTCCAAAATGGCTCAAAATGTATCCCAAATGACCCTTTTTTTCCAAAATATGAATAAAAGAATTGTTTAACCTCCCTCAACATTGTCCAAAATGGCAATAATGAATAATTACTGGCCCTTTAAAATGGAAAAGTCCAACATTTTCAAACCATGGTGGTGTTGTGGCCCCATTAAGTTCCTGTAAGTGTATAACTATGGATGGATCCATATTTCTATTAAAAGTACAGTCTCTGGTCGACGTTTATGACTTAAGTCATGTCTGAAACTACTTGAAACTTGCCCAAAACAAAGTAAAGACGGTCCAAGACAACTTGAAACTAGTCCCAGTAAGAGAAAGATTGATTTTAAATGACTCAAGATGGTCCAAAATGGAAATAACGAATAAAAAATGGTCCTTTAAAATTGGAAAAAAGAGGAAATTTTGAAAACAATGGTGGTACTTAGGCCCCATTAAGTTCCTGTAAGTGTACATCTATGGATGGATCCATGTTTCTATTAAAAGTACAGTCTTTGGTCGACGTTTATGACTTGAGTCTTGTCTGAAATCACTTGAAAATTGTCCACAATGGCTTTAAATGCGTCCAAAACAAGACAATGATGGTCCAAAATGACTTGAAACTCGTCCCAAGACTTAAAATTTGTGCCAAATAAGACAAAGATGGTCTAAAATTGCTCAGAATTGTCTACAAGGCTGGTCTAGTGTCTCCAGAAAGTTCTTGTAAGTGTATATCTATGCATGGATCCATGTTTCCCACTAGAAATACAGTCTTTACTTGACATTTCACCAACTGTTGAGGCATAATTTGTCCAAAATAGCTTTGAGAACTTTGAGAAACCGTTCGTCCAACCTGTTTTTGATCTGAGCTGAGAGTTCTTGTGTTTACTTGGGGGAGCTGGGTGACATTTTTCTCCTAATAAAAGCCTAAAGGAATATTTAAATCCCGCACAGATCCCCAAGACATCCACCGTTAGCTTCCCTCCGCTGGCTTCATATTCTTTTAAACAAGGTGTGAAAGACTTGGGAGGTAATCTGCTCTGGAAGAAAGAAAAACCAGAAGAGGAGAGAACAGCGAGCAGCCGTCATTACCTTTTTCACACAGTCGGATGGTGAGTGAACCTTCATCCTGGAAATAGATGATTCTCTTCTGGACAATGCTGGCCCTGCAGACACAGAGGAAGGTAGGGGGAGGCTTAGGATGGAAAATGGAGCTGAGGTTGGACAGCAGGAGGTCATTAGACGGATAATGCCGCGGCGTTTTTTTCAGGATCCGACCCGTGTAATCCTCGGCGAGAGGGGAGGTTTAATAACAGACGGCGAGAACACGCCTTTTCACAGGAAGCAGGGTTTTATTCACCAAAGCCTCATGACACAATAACCCTACTGCAATATCAGAGCAATCATGAGACGGAGCAGGAGTTACAGTCAGGGGAAGAATTATATTATTTCTGCCCTTGAAAATGGTAGAAAAATAGAAGATTTCAACAGACGATGGGATCGGGGCCGCAGAAAGTTCCTCTAAATTTTTTTATACAGATATATCCACTGAAACTTCTCCGAAAGAGCTCAAAACTAGTAAAAAATAAGAAAATGAACGTCTGAAATGACTAAAAATGGTTTAAAATGACTTAAAACATGTCCCAAAGGCTTGGGATTAGTGCAAAATAAGGTGAAGATGGTCCAAAATGACAAAATACAATAGAAAAAACTGCAATATTTCCAATCCAGACTGGTCTAGTGTCCCCATAAAGTTCCTGTAAGTGTATACATATATATATATATGGATGAATCCATATTTCCTACTAAAACACAATCTTTGACCAACTTATGAGACAAAATTTGTCCAAAATGGATTAAAACTTGTCCCCAACGACTCCAAATTTATTTAACTGCACTGAAGTACTAATAATTGTCAAAAATGATAATAATGAATATTTTTGCCACTTAAACATAGAAAAAAATGCATAATTTTCAATAAAGGCTGGTCTAGTGTCTCCATTAAGTTCCTGTAAGTGTATATCTATGGATGGATCCATGTTTCTACTAAAACATTTCACCAACTGTTGAGGCTCTAACATCAGTAGAATCTTATGGAGGAAATTTTGACCAGACAAGGATCCAGTTTGTAGGCCTCAAAATGTCTTGTAATTGTCATAAACAATGTGAAACATGTCCAAAATGACTGAAAATGACTAAAAACTTCCCTAAAATTTGTTCAAATATGACTTAAATGGTCCAAAATTGATTCAAAAATGGCCACAATTAGTCCAAAAATAACTTTAAATTTTCCAAAATTCCCATAATGAATAATTATTGACCCTTAAAATGGGAAAAAAGATCAAACTTGTCAATCCAGGCTGGTCTAGTGTCTCCATAAAGTTCCTGTAATTGTATATCTATGGATGGATCCATGGTTCTACTGTTGAGGCTCTAACATCAGTAGAACCTGATGGAGGAAAGTTTGACCAGACAAGTTCCGGTTTTTAGATGTTTTGACTTGAAACCTTTTAAAAATGACTCACAATTTATCCAAAATGGCTTGAAATCTGTCCCGAACAAGGTCTTTCACCAAAGATGACTGCAATCTTGTCCAAAACAAGATAAAGAACATCAAGAATGACTTCCTGTTTTGGCTTGAAAGAAGAGTCCAGTTTGGTCTAAACATCTAAAAACTAGATCCTTGTCCGGTCAAACTTTCCTCCATCAGGTTCTACTGATGTTAGAGCCTCAACAGTTGGTGGAATGTTTTAGTAGAACCATGGATCCATCCATAGATATACACTTAGAGGACCTTTATGGAGACACTAGACCAGCCTGGGTTGGACATTTTGTACTTTTTTCCATTTTCAAGGACCAGTAATAACTCATCTTTGTCATTTTGGACAATTTAAAGTCATTCTGGGAAGGTTTTAAGTCACTTTGGACAGTCTTTATCTCATTTTGGACAAATGTTTAGTTATTTTGGACGAGTTTCAAGTCATTTTGACAGGCTTTAAGTCAAAATATAGAAAAACTGGAACCTTGTCTGGTCAAACTTTCCTCACATCAGGTTCTACTGATGTTAGAGGCCCTTAAAAGTTGGTGGAATGTTCTAGTAGAAACATGGATCCATCCGTAGATCTACACTTAGAAGAACTTCATGGAGACACTAGACCAGCCTGGGTTGAATATTTTGCACTTTTTCCCATTTTGAGGTCCTATAATCATCCATTATTGTCTTTTTGGACTATTTTGAGTCATTTTAGACCATCTTTATCTTATTTTGTATAAATTTTGAGTCTTCCAGGTCAAGATTCAAGTCTTTTTTTGACACTTTCGAGTCATTTCGGACAAATTTCAAGTCATCTTGGACCATCTTTACTCTATTTAGAATCAATTCTGAGCTATTATGGACAAATTTCTAGTTATTTAAGACAAGATTCAAGTCATCTTTGGTGAAATGTCGACCAAAGACTGTATTCTAGCAAGAAATATGGATCCACGCATAGATATACACTAACAGGAACTCAGTTGAAAATATTGCAATTTTTGGCATTTTTATGGACCAATATTTGTAAATTTGTCCTCTGTTGGATCCATTCAGTCATTCTGATCTACTGTAAACTATGACGTCTGTGTCTTCGCCACATTTCATGGCTGTGGGAGTTTTATTTATGCAGATATTGAACCCTTAACATGGCTTCGAAGGAAAGACGTTGAGGGGTAAAAGACAAAAAAACCTGCCAAAAGCTTTTACAGAGCTCAGTTTTGGCTCCAAAATAATAAAAAGAACAAAGTGTGAGATGGTGCAGCAACGTATTTCCTGATTCTGACATGCACTGATCCAAATACAGCGCCTTGCAGATTTTCTTCACACCTTCAGATCAGTACTTTCTATATTTATCTCCTTACATTCTTATAAAATGAAAAGAGCTGTATCCATGCAGAACATAGCTGCAAACCTGTACACCTGTTTAAGGTAATGCAGGAAGTGTGTTGCAATGAAATGTAGAAGTGTTGCAGGCTTATTGTAAAAGCGCTGCAAGGCTACCAGACCTCAGTGTTCCCCTGACACTTTCTTTATCCTCCTCGTCTCCTCTGAATTTCAATAAGAGTGGCAGCAACCAAAGTTCCTGAGCTCTCTATGTGCAATGTGAGGAATGCATTTCATTTTTCCTGAAGAGGAAAGTAAATGTTAAAATAAACTTAAGCCGTGTAAAGATCATGTTGTTAAACGACAGCATGAAGACAACATGAAGCAGCTTGTAACATATAACACCAACATCTAGACCCCTATGAACACCAACATCTAGACCCTATGAACACCAACATCTAGACCCCTATGAACACCAACATCTAGACCCCTATGAACACCAACATCTAGACCCCTATGAACACCAACATCTAAACCCCTATGAACACCAACATCTAGACCCCTATGAACACCAACATCTAGACCCCTATGAACACCAACATCTAGACCCCTATGAACACCAACATCTAGACCCCTATGAACACCAACATCTAGACCCCTATGAACACCAACATCTAAACCCCTATGGACACCAACATCTAGACCCCTATGGACACCAACATCTAGACCCCTATGGACATCAACATCTAGACCCCTATGAACACCAACATCTAGACCCCTATGAACATCAACATCTAGACCCCTATGGACACCAACATCTAGACCCCTATGAACACCAACATCTAGACCCTATGAACACCAACATCTAGACCCCTATGAACACCAACATCTAGACCCCTATGAACACCAACATCTAGACCCTATGAACACCAACATCTAGACCCCTATGAACACCAACATCTAGACCCTATGAACACCAACATCTAGACCCCATGAACACCAACATCTAGACCCCTATGAACACCAACATCTAGACCCCTATGAACACCAACATCTAGACCCCTATGAACACCAACATCTAGACCCTATGAACACCAACATCTAGACCCCTATGAACACCAACATCTAGACCATATGAACACCAGCATCTAGACCCTATGAACACCAACATCTAGACCAGTATGAACACCAACATCTAGACCCCTATGGACACCAATATCTAGACCCCTATGAACACCAACATCTAGACCCTATGAACACCAGCATCTAGACCCTATGAACACCAACATCTATGAACACCAACATCTAGACCCCTATGAACACCAACATCTAGACCCCTATGAACACCAACATCTATACCCCTATGAACGCCAACATCTAGACCCTATGAACACCAACATCTAGACCCCTTTGGACACCAACATCTGGACCTCTATGAACACCAACATCTAGACCCCTATGAACACCAGTTTTTGTCTCCTACGAAAGAGTCCACATCACCTGAGTCCTAGCCTTCATGTGGATGTTACTTTAACACGTAGTACCAGCCTAGACATGCCAGACCACGTACACCCCAACGGCAACAGAACTCAACCAGCACAAAGAGCCCAAGGCGTTGACCCGACCTCCAAACTCCCCAAACCTCAGTCTGACCAACAGCAGCAGCAGCAGAACAAACCAAATCTACGGAGGCCTGAACCTGCAACCCAAAGATCTGCAGCCAAAATCCAGCTGTTAACACCCCAGTAGGAGCAGGTGGGTTTAATTTGGTGGCTCATCTGTAACACATCTGTAATATTTATTTATATATCCTCTGCTTTCCTAAATGGTGTCTTCATCTCTCAGCATGGAGGCCTTCAGAGCGCCTCCACCTCACACTGTAGAGACATAACACTGAACGACAGTGAGGCGGGCAGCAGCGGCGACGGCGGAGACAGAGGAGGCGACATTAAGTAGGAGTTATCGCTGTTATTGCTCCTATAAATCTTACCGCGGCTGAACGCTGCAATATTCCCTGAAACACGGCTCGACTGCTTGGGCATGAAATTGAAAAACAAAAGTGAAATATGCCGACTATTACCGAGCTGCCCTTGATAGTTTTTAAGGTAATCTCATGTTAGTTTTCAACGGCGCCGGTTGTCACTTGGTTTACCTGTCAGTTCATTAATCGATCTGAAAATGGATCAGATTTGGAAAATGATTCACACCTGCAGCTGTATTCACTGACCGACCTCTATACGATCTGTTTGGAGGTTTACTCGCCTCAGTTTTGGAAATCTGTCGATGACAGAAGAGTAATAAAGACATGTAGGAGGAATCAGGCTGTAAAGCTGCTGCTGTGTTTCCCTGTAGCCTTAAAAATGCCAAATATTACCGAATATATCATTTATAGTCGTGTGCAGGCATCGGCCTGACACACTGGTTGTAAGTTCCTAACCTACATTGTGACATTTATTAATCATAATAATGTTTATTTGTAGAGCCCTTTTCAAAATCCAAGTTGTAAGGTAGCAAAATAAAACCATCATAATTCAAAAATACAACATGGTGGGTAAAAACTAACACATTTCTCACTTAGCTATTATTAAAACACCTACAAACCAACATATTTACCACTAAGATTATCAATAAAACACAAATTCAAAGGTGTTCTACTTGAATAAAGCATCAAAAGTTCTAAATGTCACCTTCAGCATTATTAAAGTGCAGTGTAAAGATTCACCGGGGTCATGGCGTCTTTAGGGTTAGCCGTTAGCACGCTAGTAGGCCTGCAGCTAACGGTTATCTATCGGCGATATATTTGTCAAATATTTTCTCGAAAATGTCAGAAAATGGTGAAAAATGTTGATCAAAGCCAAACTAACCCAAAGATATTCAGTTTTGCCATTATGTCGGAGGAAATAAACCAGAAAATGTTCACGTTTAAGAGTTTTATTGCTAATTAAACACCCAACTGGTTGTCAAGCAGAAGCCTTACACTGGAGCGGAAAGTCAGAATTGTCCAAAAAAAAATTCTAAAAAATATATAATTAGTCTACCAACCAGGTAACCAAGGCATCAGTCATCCAACCAGGTAACCAAGGCATTAGTCTACCAACCAGGTAAGCAAGGTATTAGTCATCCAACCAGGTAACCAAAGTATTAGTGTACCAACCAGGTAACCAAGGTATTAGTCTACCAACCAGGTAACCAAGGTATTAGTCTACCAACCAGGTAACCAAGGCATTAGTCTACCAACCAGGTAACCAAGGCATTAGTCATCCAACCAGGTAACCAAGGTATTAGTCTACCAACCAGGTAACCAAGGCATCAGTCATCCAACCAGGTAACCAAGGTATTAGTGTACCAACCAGGTAACCAAGGTATTAGTCTACCAACCAGGGCAGCAAGGCGATAGTCTACCCAACCAAAGGTAACCAAGGTATTAGTCATCCAACCAGGTAACCAAGGCATTAGTCATCCAACCAGGTAGCAAGGCATTAGTCTACCAATCAGGTAACCAAGGTATTAGTCATCCAACCAGGTAACAAGGCATCAGTCATCCAACAGGTAACCAAGGTATTAGTCATCCAACCAGGTAACCAAGGCATCAGTCATCCAACCAGGTAACCAAGGTATTAGTCATCCAACCAGGTAACCAAGGCATTAGTCTACCAACCAGGTAACCAAGGTATTAGTCATCCAACCAGGTAACCAAGGCATCAGTCATCCAACCAGGTAACCAAGGTATTAGTCATCCAACCAGGTAACCAAGGCATCAGTCATCCAACCAGGTAACCAAGGTATTAGTCATCCAACCAGGTAACCAAGGCATTAGTCTACCAACCAGGTAACCAAGGTATTAGTCATCCAACCAGGTAACCAAGGCATTAGTCATCCAACCAGGTAACCAAGGCATTAGTCTACCAACCAGGTAACCAAGGTATTAGTCATCCAACCAGGTAACCAAGGCATCAGTCATCCAACCAGGTAACCAAGGTATTAGTCATCCAACCAGGTAACCAAGGCATCAGTCATCCAACCAGGTAACCAAGGTATTAGTCATCCAACCAGGTAACCAAGGCATTAGTCTACCAACCAGGTAACCAAGGTATTAGTCATCCAACCAGGTAACCAAGGCATTAGTCATCAACCAACCAGGTAACCAAGGTCATTAGCATCAGTACCAATAACCAGGTAACCAAGGTCAGTCATCCAACCAGGTAACCAATCCAACCAGGTAACCAAGGCATTAGTCTACCAACCAGGTAACCATTAGTCATCCAACCAGGTAACCAAGGCATTAGTCTAACCAAGGCATCAGTCATCCAACCAGGTAACCAAGGCATCAGTCATCCAACCAGGTAACCAAGGCATTAGTCTACCAACCAGGTAACCAAGGTATTAGTCATCCAACCAGGTAACCAAGGCATTAGTCATCCAAACAGGTAACCATGGCATCAGTCATCCAACCAGGTAACCAAGGCATTAGTCATCCAACCAGGTAACCAAGGTATTAGTCATCCAACCAGGTAACCAAGGCATCAGTCATCCAACCACGTAACCAAGGCATCAGTCATCCAACCAGGTAACCAAGGCATCAGTCATCCAACCAGGTAACCAAGGCATTAGTCTACCAACCAGGTAACCAAGGTATTAGTCATCCAACCAGGTAACCAAGGCATTAGTCATCCAAACAGGTAACCATGGCATCAGTCATCCAACCAGGTAACCAAGGCATTAGTCTACCAACCAGGTAACCAAGGTATTAGTCTACCAACCATGTAACAAAGGCATTAGTCATCCAACCAGGTAACCAAGGCATCAGTCATCCAACCAGGTAACCAAGGCATTAGTCTACCAACCAGGTAACCAAGGCATCAGTCATCCAACCAGGTAACCAAGGCATTCGTCTACCAACCAGGTAACCAAGGCATTCGTCTACCAACCAGGTAACCAAGGCATTCGTCTACCAACCAGGTAACCAAGGCATTCGTCTACCAACCAGGTAACCAAGGCATCAGTCATCCAACCAGGTAACCAACGTATTAGTCATACAACCAGGTAACCAAGGTATTAGTCTACCAACCAGGTAACCAACGTATTAGTCATACAACCAGGTAACCAAGGCATCAGTTATCCAACCAGGTAACCAAGGCATCAGTTATCCAACCAGGTAATTTCTGTACTCCGTATATTTGGGTCCAATTAATGACGAATATCCAAGTATTCGTCTCGTGTGGCGGTGCAAAGGGGGGATACGGGCAGACGGAAACGACCACGTCCAATTAATGAGGAATATTCGGTAGGGCGCCACGTTGGGTAGGGCCGGCTCTGAACCAAGGATTTGTAAGAAAAAACTAATATGTTAGTCGACTTTCAGGATATTTGGTGGAACACTTTTTAAAGACTTTCACTTTGTGTTAAGATGCACGGCTTCATTTGTCAGTCTGGGTTGCCCCTCTCCGCTTGGTTTTTATGCGTATTTGCAGTTATATGAGGATAAAAGAGCGGCTCGCCTCTGCAGACGTCCTCCTGGCTGCTGCAGCAGAGAACATCTGTGCTGTTGACAACATTTTGTTCACGGGTTACCACACCGGCTGACCCTCGAGCTCGCTGTGCTGCAAACAAAACGCTCAGCAATCTGCATTTTTCCACCTGTTTCCAACCTTATTCCCCAGCCTCTCCTCTGTTCAGGTTCCATATTAATCACCCCTCCAACAGCATCTCTTGCTTCATGCATTATATACATATCTATACTCTACATCTCGGCGACACGTCTGCTGACTCCTTCCCTGGAGGTTCGTTCGGCCTCCCTGCTGAATCTTCTGTTTGGATTCACGCTGGAGAATCGCCCCAGAGAGCAACTCCAACAGAACCTTCAACCCAGAAACTCTTCTTTATTACTACAATGTTTTCGACAACTTCACCCGAACACTTTTATTTTGTGCTTTTGCTTTCCCATAAACAGAAACCGAGTCTGTAATGAGTCTGCAGGGAAACAATGAAACGGCAAATACGAAGCACCGGTCATCTTCACATGGGAAGCTTCCAATTGATTTATACAGATGAAGAATTACTTCCTTTTAAAAAAGTACCACCACATAACTCCACATCCTCCTGTATCTAAATGAGAATTTGGCCAAGACTATCCACAAGTATTGACACAGGTTTGTAGAACATGAAAGGATATTACAGTTTGTAGAAGAACAATTCTGAACTGTGTTGAAGGCCAGAATCAATTCCTATTGATACGAAAGTGCAGGTTGTGTTATTTCGTTGGTCGATATGGAATGCAAAGAAATTTTGAGCAGTTTTCTAAATCAATAATCAGCAATGTTATCAATCAATATCGGACTAATCGATAACACATATGGAGCACGCTGCTGAATATAAGGCTGCATATTCCACTGGGTTATGGGAACACCGTCCTGGCAGATCCCAGCTTGTTTTAAACACTTCAGTTCTGGTCGGAGGTCATTAAGCATAACAGGAGTCTTTGTCATGGTGCCCGTCGCTAGCTAAACTCCCACAATGCTCTCTGTTGCCTATGATCAGAGTCACCATCTCCTCTGGTTTCTACAGTGTTAAACAATAAGAGGCTCCTCCTGGTGGAACAACCAGTTACTACAGCTGATTTACAACACATTTACTGACATGCACGACCTTCTTCTTTTTCTACCTGATCGGTTGATATATTCTTAATCTATTAGCAATTACTGCATGTTTAATGTTAATTATATTAATTTAAAGTGATGATAATATGCTGAGGTTGAGTTTGCAGCTTGTTTAACCAAGTGAGGGAAAAAATACAATATATTTTCACGCATGCATGACCTTCTTCTTTTTCTGCCTTACCGGTTAATATATTTTTAATCGGTCAAATAATTAACAACAATTAACTGATTATTGATTAATTGTTAACATTCCTAGTCTAGACTAAGAGTGGTGGGCTGATCAACCAACCTAAAACTGCCTCTCTTTGAGCAGAGCCATGTAAAAATCTAGCTGACACAGTAAATGGTTTTATGCTTTTAAGCTTTAAAGCTAACACGAATTAGCAGCGAACACTGAAGCAGCTGTGGTTTCCAGCCGCTGGGCGCACTTCAAATAATCTGGTCCTGTGATCAACAAGGAAGGCTCTGCAGAAAACATAAGACCTCTGACCGGTAGCCATTTAGCATCAATGGGCACTTTCTGATGGCTACACTTCACTTTACTAGCTAAACTCCCACAATGCTCTCTGCTTGCCAACATAAACTGCCTGAAATCTGAATCACCGCCTCCTCTGGTCTCTACAGTGTTAAACTACAGGAACAACCAGGTACGACAGCTAATCTACAAAACATCTTCAGACATGCATGACCTTCTTCTTTTTCTGCCTTATCCGTTAGTATTTTTTTTTTAACAGGTTAAAACATTTTATTGATTAATTACTAGCATCCCTAGTAGAAAAATTCAGCTGATGCAGTAAATGGTATGGGAGAACAGCTGAAGTCCTGGTCTGGAGGGTGAAATAAGGGCCTCAGTTGAATAGTAATGCTGTAGTGCAAGACCCAAAGGTCAGAAGGTCACCAGCGCCATTAGCAATGACTCTGTGAGAGCATGATCAGACATCACGGCACCCAAAAGCAACAAGCAACACTGGAAGAATATCAGCTTGAATTCATTCCTGTGTTCAGTGTTCTGGGAGCTTTAAAGCTAAAATGAATTAGGAGGAACCAGGAGCCGAGTGCACTTCAAATAATCTGGTCCTGTGATCAATAAGGAAGGCTCTTGTATCTGGGATGCTGCTGTCAAACGGCTTCACAGCTTCACAGTTGGACTCGTGTTGTCACCGCAGGCAGGCGAGCGGTGGCCTCTTCCTCCTCCTGAGTCAGAATACTGATGCCGGGATCGAGCTGGAGGTCGATGCGAGGTGAAAATGTGACGAAGAGACGGCCGGAGGGCAGCGGCGGAGCGAGAGGAGGGATGTAAGTGTAAACCTGATAACGAGATGAGGAGCGATCAACAGGACAGCAGGGCCTGGACTGAAAAACAGCCTCTCTCCTCTCGTCTCTGCTCCGTCGGTCTGCTCTGGCTCTGGGTGGGAAACACTTCCAAAAGACTTTTCACGAGTTGGTGGAGATTAAAGGGGAGATTTGGGCCGAGCTCATCAGAACTACAAGGACGGCCTCGGTGACCTCGGGTGGGAGACGCACAAACACAAAGACGACCTCATCTACAGAAGCGTGTCGCAGCCCGAGGAGGCGCTTCACAGAAATCAAAACAAGGCGGATTTATAAAAACCTCTTCCGCTGCAAAATCCTCCTCCAATCACGAAGCGGCCGGGTGAAGCTTTGAAGGCGGAGGAAGCGGGGAAGCTGTGCGGCCGACCCGCCGTTATTAAAGCAATCTGGGGAGACTCGGCAGCTTCCCCAAGAAACAGGAATGTAATCAAGTTGTTTAGACGACGGTCCCGAGATAGAAACTAAACTGTGCCAACTGTTTCCACGGACAGATGTTGTCAGACGTGAGCTCTGAACATCACTTCAAAGCTCTGCTCTTTAAAAACTAAGTTTGTGGGGGAAGATTAGCATCGAAGCAACTTTAGATTAAAAACACGGCCGGTTATCTCCAAAGGAATAAGCAATAATTCTTAAAATTGCACCATTTAATGAGGGATCAGACGACTACGTGTCCCGGCAAACATTAAACCATCGTCTGCCCCCCTCAGCTGGATAAAGAGGTTTAGCATTCATTAGGAAAACAGCATTTCCAGTTGTTTCAGACCACAGTGGAGCTGCACAGCCTCAGATTCTGATCAGGGTTTACTCAGTTAGGACTCGAGACCAAGTTCTTTAAAATATTTTGGCTGAATTTTCAGAGTTTTGCAAGTTTTCAGCCTAAAAATCACCCTAAAAGTAACGTCTTACCAGTGAAGCCATTTTAAAGGTTCAGCATCTCCATAAAAAGAACTCCTACAGTCATGAAATGTGGTGAAAACGGCTGGTATTGTGTCCCCAGAAAGCTCCTGGAAGTGTATACATGTGGATGTTTGGCCATTTCACCATCTATCGAGGCTCTAACATCAGCAGAACTTCACGTTTGGTCTGTATGACAGGACAAGGTTCCATTTTTTTCTGCTTTTTTGACGTGACACAGGTCCAAGACAAGCTAAAATCTGTTCAAAATGATGCAATATTTGTTCAAAACACCTTGAAATGACTCAAAACGGTCCTTGAAAATGGAAAAAAGTGCAAAATGTCCAACCCAGGCTGGTCTAGTGTCGCCATTAAGTCCCTCTAAGTGTACATCTATGGATGGATCCATGGTTCTACTGTTGAGGCTCTAACATCAGTAGAACCTGATGGAGGAAAGTTTGACCAGACAAGGTTCCAGTTTCAGGTCCCAAAATGTCTTGTAATTTACCTAAACAATGGGAAACATGTCCAAAATGACTGAAAATGATTCAAAAATGACTCAAAATTCCCTAAAATTTGTCCAAATATGACTTAAATGGTCCAAAATTAATTAAAAAATGGCCACAATTAGTCCAAAAAATGACTTTAATTTAATTTCACATGTCAAAATGGCAAAAAACTTCCCTCCATCAGGTTCTACTGATGTTAGAGCCTCAACAGTTGGTGGAATGTTTTAGTAGAACCATGGATCCATCCATAGATATACACTTAGAGGACCTTTATAGAGACACTAGACCAGCCTGGATTGGACATTTTGTACTTTTTTCCATTTTCAAGGGCCAATATTCATCCATTTCAGTCATTTTTGACAATTTTGAGTCATTTTAGATCATCTTTATGTTATTTTATACATATTTTGAGTCTTCTAGGACAACATTCAAGTGTTTTTTGACACTTTCGAGTCATTTCGGACAAATTTCAAGTCATTTTGAATCATCTTTATCTTATTTGGGACCAATTTTAAACTGATTTGGACAAACTTCTAGTAATTACAGACAAGATTCAAGTCATCTTTGGTAAAATGTCGACAAAGGACTGTGTTTTCAATAGGAAATAAAGATCCATCCATAGATATAAACTTACAGGAACTTTATGGGGACATCAGACCAGCCTGGGTTGAAAATGATGCACTTTGCTCCATTTTTAAGGGCCAATAATGATTGGTTATTGTGATTTTTAACAATTTTGAGGAATTTTGGACAAATTCCAAGTCATTTTGAACAAAGTTTGCATCATTTTTAAAAGGTTTCAAGTCATTTTGGGCACATTTTAGTTAATTTAAACACAAGCCCGGATTGAACATTTTGCACTTTCTTTCCATTTTTTTAAGGACCGCTAATTAAAAATTTGTCTTCTGCTGGATCCATTCAATCGTTCTGATCTGCTGGAGACTGTTCTGTCTGCGTTCTCACCACATTTCACGGCTGTGGGAGTTTTATTTCTGGAGATGCTGAACTTTTAAAAACGGCTTTTCAGTGAAGATGTTTTGTTCTGAGGGAGGAAATAGAGACGATTCCGTTGTTCCATGTTCTCTCTATCTATCTTACGCTGTCTGATGCTGCAGGTGAAAACATTTTAGTCTTATAAATCAGGTGAGGGATGCTTCAGATCACGTTAACACAGCTGACAGGACGTCCATCCATACTACATGTGCTGCACTGATATTACAACACTCTTCTGCTGCTTCAGTAAACCGTCACTTTCTGCTTCGGCTTCTATTCTGGCTTCCGGTCGGCGAAGCTCCTGCCTCGTTCTTCCCACCGAACGCTGCCAGCTCCCATCAGCTGTAACTAATCCCCTGACTTTACACAACATTAGCTCCTCTGGCCCTTCCAGACGGGCTCCATAAATAATTAGCGAGCATGTAAACCTGAGCTGTACGCTAAACGACGGCAGGGATGAGAGACGTTTGGGACATAGGAAAGCAGAAGTTTGTGCAGAGAAGAGAATCTCTGCAAAGCTTTTTGTCCGCTCCGATTTTCAACTGTGTCAAATAACAACTGATGAAGACGACTTACAGATTCCTTGGGTGCTGCCTGAGTGTTTTTGGGACATGTTTAATCCACGTTTTCTCCATCTTTTGCAGCTCCTCTCAGCTGCTAATCGTAGATGCAGGCTGTAAACTTTAACTCTTGAAACCAAAAACATAGCATCGATATGCTGCTGCCAAATATCCATACTTTAATTCATATAATAAGGCGTTCTAAACCCTGCCAGCTGCCGTTTCCCCAGCGTCACTACTTAATGTCTCCACATGGTGGCGTTTATCACATGAATGAGGGAGACTGGAGCGGAAATGAATCGACCCAACAACAGTTAGTACAGGTATAATGGAGGACAGCAACGCTACCGTAAGAGACGCCACATCCACGTTTAAGTCCAAAGAGTGGACCCATTTGGGCTTTGAGGGAACAAGCAAGCTGGACAAAGACTACGACATATGCAAGAAGTGCCTCGCCAAAGTAAAGCACACAGGAAACACCACCAACATGCAAACCCACCTGCAACGCCTCCATCCTGAACTCCTGGCCCAGAAAGCGGCTGATGCAGCAACGTTTCAAGTCAGCCTGCAGCCGTTAGCACGACGTTTAAAGCAAAGATGGCCGCCAGCATTACAACGCCCATCGCTGGGTTCATTTGAAGGACCTCCACCCGTACAGTGTGGTGGAAAATGAAGGGTTTGGAAAAATGCTACACACTGGAACCAAGGTATGAATATATCCAAGGTATAGATATGGTGATGCATCGTTATGGCATTGACTTGCAATATATCGATGTATCGTGATAGTATCTGTATCATGAGCTATGTATTGCGTATCATATCGTATCATATGATATCGTATCATATCGTATCATATCGTATCAAATCGTATCAAATCGTATCGTATCAAATCGTATCATATCATATCGTATCATATCGTATCATATCGTATCGTATCATATCGTAGCGTATCATATCGTAGCGTATCATATCGTAGCGTATCATATCGTAGCGTATCATATCGTAGCGTATCATATCGTAGCGTATCATATCGTAGCGTATCATATCGTATCGTATCATATCGTATCATATCAAATCGTATCGTATCATATCGTATCATATCGTATCATATCGTATCGTATCATATCGTATCATATCGTATCGTATCATATCGTATCGTATCATATCGTATCGTATCAAATCGTATCGTATCATATCGTATCATATCGTATCATATCGTATCGTATCATATCGTAGCGTATCATATCGTAGCGTATCATATCGTAGCGTATCAAATCGTATCGTATCATATCGTATCATATCGTATCATATCGTATCGTATCATATCGTAGCGTATCATATCGTATCATATCGTATCGTATCATATCGTAGCGTATCATATCGTATCATATCGTAGCGTATCATATCGTAGCGTATCATATCGTATCATATCAAATCGTATCGTATCATATCGTATCATATCGTATCATATCGTATCGTATCATATCGTATCGTATCATATCATATTGTATCAAATCGTATCGTATCAAATCGTATCATATCATATCGTATCATATCATATCGTATCGTATCATATTGTATCAAATCGTATCGTATCAAATCGTATCATATCATATCGTATCATATCATATCGTATCGTATCATATTGTATCAAATCGTATCGTATCAAATCGTATCATATCATATCGTATCATATCATATCGTAGCGTATCATATCGTATCAAATCGTATCGTATCAAATCGTATTGTATCAAATCGTATCGTATCACATCACTGCATCGTGATAGTATCATATCTTGAGGTACCCTGTGACTAACACCCTCGACTCAATTTTGATGATTTACTTAAAACCTACAACCAAAAATGTTAAACATTCTTCCAAGTGCCTACCGACGTTACCAAAATGGTAATTTTTGGCTAAAACAGCAAAAAACGTGCCAGAAACTACAAAACAGAAGTTGCACTTGGACTACTTAAGGTTAGCAATAGCATTAGCTTAAGCTAAATCATTTGTTTACTGTTTCTGGAAATGAAAACTAAGTCAGTTCTGATGCTCCAACATCTTATTTTGCCATCCGACTATATATTTGTTATCTTTTGTTGCCTACGTGTGGGATTTTATGGCTAAAGCAGCGTAGATCAGTCAGTTTTGAGGCTCTACTTTTGCCGTTTTGCAAGTCTTCTTTAAAAATTTGCCAAAAACAAACCGTTCCCAGTAACCACATTCTGTAAAAAACTAAAAATTCTGTGCTCCTCAGCGCAACTGAAAAGCCATGACCGACCCAGCTGTGACCAACAGGGGCATGGCAAAAATTCTGTTTTATTTTTTTGTGGGTTGAACTGCAGGCAGTGTTTATACAGAGCAGATATGAGACTCGTCTGGAAAAAAATTAAAGCATAAGCAGTAAAATGTTATTAATATGTGGAGTTACCAGTTATTTTTCCAGTGTATATAACATCAGTGGACACCTGGACAAAGTGTGCACACGCTGATTCAAGGTATTTCCCACTTTTGGAAAACAAATAATCACTTTTGTTTATTCTTTTATTGCGATTTCAGACATTTCTGAGTTCTCTCTTTGACCAAAACTCCTTTAACCTCTTAACATTCATCTGTCAAGTGAAAATCCTGCAGCTGCATCTTTTAATGACACTGATTTTACACCATGAAAGCGCAAACGTTAGCTCATGTATCAGAGCTGCAGTAGAAGCAGCAGCAGCAGCTCCTTATTTTGGAGCAGAAGTGCAGAACTGTAGCTCCTGTCCTCTATAGGGGAACATATTTATGGAATCATGATGTTCTGCACACAGTTTTCACTTTAGGAGTCCAATAAACTAAATGCTGCAGAGCTTTTTTCAGCCAACAAGGGGGCGAATGTCAAAGTCTTCACAGCGAGAACGGAGGAGCATCAGAAACAAACGCAGCGAAGACAAATATGTGGCAGGAAAGTAAAGCAGCCGTGGTCAGCAGCAGCTCCGGTGGAGGCTTTCCTGTTTGCTCCAGCCTCCGGCTACACGTTGCTTCAGAGCAGATGAGCAGGATGAATGACGAGAACCCGAGCAGGAGGAGGAGGAGGAGGAGGAGGAGGAGGAGGAAGGCCTGACAGCTCTGCATCAAGGAGGAACTCTGCTGTTGTTAGTTCCAGAGCCAGCAGCAGGGATGGAACATGATAGAAGAGCGCTATTTAAAAAGCTGCTGACGGCTCCTGCTTGCCAAGAAACCGATGAGCGAGCTTCACAGCGGACGTCTTTCAGGTGAGCGCCGCTTCGCTTCAAGAGGAAAGACGACGTGGAGAAGCTCTGGCAGGACTGAAACGAACAGATACTGGAGCCTGTGCAGTTTGAATTCATCGTTTGGTCTTTAAAATACGAAAGAATAAAAAGTGAAACTAACAGATGTTGCAATAGTAGTAAACACTGCCTGCAGTTCAACCAAAAAGTCCTTTAATTATTGCCAGGCAACTGTTAGTTGCACCTGAGTCCTTTGTGGGTCAGAATTCTTTAGTTTCCTTACAGAACCTGGTCCAAACTGTTCATGTTCATGCTGTAATCTTGGTGATTTTTTAAAGCGATAACACAGATTTCAAACCTGCCGCCAAGTTTTGCCGTTCAGACGGTTAAATAACAACGATTGTAAAACTTGCTAGCAGAGTTGGCCGATTCCAAGTTTAACGAACCGCCTGCTCATATTCAGAATCAGTCCTGGAGCTGCTTTGAATGTCTGGGAGTCACATCTTGTGTCTAGGGATGCTGATGATTAACTGTTCATCATTTCATTGCTGCTAATAATTTAACCGATTAAAAATACAAGAACCGATAAGGCAGAAAAAGAAGAAGGTCTTGCATGAATGAAAATGTGTCATGTGTTTAGTTGCCGCTTGCTGTTTAACGCTGCACAGACCAGAGAAGGCGTCACTTGGTCTTTGTAGGACTCGGACTTTCACTTTAATTTAGCCTTATGGGAGCTAACAACGGGCACAATGACAAAGACTTCCTGCTTATGTTTAAAGGCAGAGACGTGAAAGTTAGGGGTGTAACGGTACGCAAAAATAACGTTTTGGTTCAGTAGGGAACCCTCTGGAGTCGACGGACATGCCGGCACGTCAAAATGTCATGACGGATTTAAGGTGACGTAGCAGCAAGACGCCTCGCTGAGTCTCCGTTTCAACTTGTCTCCAAAGTGTGGATTTCTAACTATCTACCAGTCTTTGAATCGTGTTGATCGGCCAAGTAAAACCAGAGTTATGACAGATAATAAACACCATACTTTCTCCACGTTTGGAGCTCCTTACAGCTTTGGTCTAGTCCACTTGTTTTACTCCTTTTTCAGACTTTACCAGGAAACCCAAGTGATCCCAGACGGATGGTTTTAACCACGGCGGAGCGTCTTCAAGCTGTTAGCATTAGCCATCCCATTCACTAGCTGTTAGCATTAGCCATCCCATTCACCAGCTGTTAGCATTAGCCATCCCATTCACCAGCTGTTAGCATTAGCCATCCCATTCACTAGCCATACGTCTCAGAAGCACCGGCAGGAGAATAAACGGTCAGACTGGAAACTCCTACTTGTTTCATACTCAGTCCCTCCAGGAATTTGCGATGTTGCAAACGTCTCTGCCTTTAAACATAAGCAGGACGTCTTTGTCATGATGACCGTTGTTAGCTCCCACAATGCTAAATTAAGGTGAAAGTCTGAGTCCTACAAAGTCCAAGTGACGCCTTCTCTGGTCTGTGCAGCGTTAAACAGTAAGCAGCAACTAACACATGACACATTTTCATTCATGCAAGACCTTCTTCTTTTTCTGCCTTATCGGTTCTTGTATTTTTAATCGCAACATTTAACGCAAATCCAACTAGTCTCCATGAATTCTGCGCGACCTTGCAATTTCGTCCAATCACCGCGACTTTTCCGCAATTTTGTCCCGCCTCCCGTGAGTTCCACCAATCACAGCAGTCCCCAGTAATGCACGTACGTCACCGAGTTCACTTCCTTGTTTATGGTTTGAAGATACAGATACGTATGCAACAAAAAACTACTGCAGAACAATTCCCTGATGTTCTTCACCAAAGCGGAGCTAAACTGTTTTCACCCCGTGGAATATTGAGGTGGAACACAAACCAAAACCATCCACTGACAAACACTTTTCTACCGTAAACATATCAGGAGAATGGGTGAAACCAGCGGACCACAGACCAGACAAACCACCGTGATGAAGCTGTTGCATCCAGATCTGTGGCAGCACTGAAACAATGAAGGTCAGTTAGATTCATTAACTGACGTGACGAGCTGTCGTGACGGAATTAACTTTTTAAACTCTTGAAACTTTTAATAAATTACACAAAACAAAGAAAAAAATGCAACTTTTTGACAATTTTTTACTGTCTCCGATCTTCTCATCATGTGCCTTTAGAGTTTGACAGCAGATGTGGCTTTTTGCTGCTATATATCTCCAAAACAAAAGAACCTCAAGGAATACATAAGCGTCTAAATCTGCAGCTAATCCTGCAATAAAAGCCAGTCTCTCCGTTACAGCCGTCCCTGGCAGCTTCATCGCCCCCACTGCTGGAGAAATAATTGCATTGATTTGGAAATAGCAGGTGCTGAAGCCGGCGTCACACGAAAATAGCAAACCTCAGAGGGCTTCTGCAGCAGCGGAAGAACCGACGGGGTTTCCCTACGGGGACGAAGCAGCGCTGGAACGTTCCCGCCGTAAGAAGAGGCGTTTGAAACTCGCAGGAATGAGCTCAGAGACGTGAGACTGACAACCTCGACTGACGACTTGTAGCCTCCAACAGGGAAGCAGATTGCAGGATGAAGGGGGGAAGGGAGCATCTCCACGGAGGGATGATGGGAACACGTGAAGCTCCTTTGTTACAGCTGCATGTTCTTTCTGGGGGTTTATTGACGCTGGACAGGATTAAAGTGAAGTTTGCAGCAAACACAAACCTGCTGCAAAGGCGGAAAAAACAACAAAGACGAAGTGAGAGGAGAGTTGCAGCATCAGACGGCTGCAGGAGACAAAGTGAGACAGAGAGGCGTCAGATGAGGTAATGCTAAATCTCTATTTCGCCGCTGACAGACAGAAGTGACAGCAATACGAGGCGAATTTGCATAGCAGATGTTGCGCTACGCGGGGCTGGATTTATTGAACTAGCAAACACCGGGGCGGCTACGTGCCATCTGTCAGACGGCAGCAGCAGATAAATTAAAAGTAACAGCTGCGAGCGCGCCGTGGAGGTAAGGGCAAGTCGTGGCACCTCGCTGGGCCCAGGAGGAGGAGGTGCATCGGGGAGGTTACCCCCTCCAGGACGCCGGGTGAGGAGATGGAAAAGACACTTCCAGAGGCGCGTTCACTCCGACTTGCCGCCTGTTTATCGTTTGTATTCTCAAAAAAAGCGGCTTCGTGTTGCCGTAACTCACTGCAGCCACGTGTAATTAGGGCCCGAGCACTACAGTGCAAGGACCCTATTGTTCCCTTACTGTTTCTTTGTTTGTTTCTTTTTCTTACGCCACTTTGAACTCCAATTTGACCCCTAAACATGCTCAAAAACTCCCCAAATTTGGTACACCCATCAGGACTGGAGAAAATTTTGATATTTTGTGGGAATTACACATATGAATGGCAAAATGACTCAATAGCGCCACCTAGAAAATTGGGCTTTAGTGGAGTTAATACGGCTAGTTTCACGTACAGCTATGAAGTTTGATACACAGGTACAGTAGCCCAAGACAAAAACATTCCTGCTTTTGAAATTTCAAAAAAGCTGAACGGCGCCCCCTACAGCACGTGGTGCACAGGCTCCTCCCAGGATTTTTGGCCCATCTTCACCAAATACGCTGTGTGGCATCTGGGCCCCTCCAGGATGAAAAGTTATTAAAATCTAGTGGCTGCGTCACACGGTGTGGGCGTGGCATGGCGGCCATTTTGAACAAAATAGCTCAACGAGCCCCATAGAAAACGTGGTGTGCAGGCATTGGAATTTAACGAACTCCTCCCAGGATTTTTATCCGATCTTCACCAAATTCGCTGTGTGGTATCTAGACCCATCCAGGATGAAAAGTTATTAAAATCTAGTGGCTGCTTCACACGGTGTGGGCGTGGCAGGGCGGCCATTTTGAGCAAATTCGCCATGTGGAACGAAATGAGTTTTGGAGGTGAAGGGATCCACGTAAAATCACCAAATCCACACAAATCTTCATTAATCTCAAAAACTAATGTTTGATATACAAATCAGGAATGGGCGTGGTCAAACGGCTCCACAGCACCCCCTACAAATATTCAAATACTCATATAAAATCACTGCTTTATCCTACATACATGAAATTTGGTACACAAGTACAGACCAACAGATTTTACACTCCAAATTTCAAACAGCTCCACAGCGCCCTCTAAAAATTTCAAAAATTCATATCATTCCGATCGTCTCCACAGCGGTGGTGCGGAGGGGAGCGAGGGCCCGTCCGACGCTGCTTGCAGCTTTAATTTGCTTTCTGTTTGGCCTCAATTACACTTCATCACATATTAACGGCAGCGGCTCCTCGTTATCTCGTTGGTAGAAGCAGAAATTGCACAAGAGTCACTAACCCTCTTATTTGTTTTCACCGGAGCCAGTTTTCCGTCTTGGTTTCCGGCCTGACAGTTTTAATTCCGCGGCAGCCTGTGGGCCCTTTTAAGAACAGCATTAAGAATTAATGTGTTCATCATGACGTGAGTTTTTGTAGTCCAGGGGCCTGAACATGGAGCAGTCGGCTGCGTTCAATCAAACCGCGTTCGACAACAAAGCAGCCGAGGCGACGGCGAACGCTCCGGACAGAAAAAAAAACACAATTCAGGATGTGATTATTGCCGCTGTACATATGAAACACAAGACGTCTGCTGGGGTGAGGCGGTGCGTAGAACTTAATCATGAATTACTATGAAAGTGCATTTATGTTTGAAGATACCCTCCAGTAAAAATCAAGATTTTTACCTTGTTAACATGTCCATATGGTGATTTTCCATATAAGCATTTCTACCTTGAAACTGCAGTATACTGATGACCGCCTCAACAACACAGATTCTATTCTACTGTTGTTCCTGTCAGGCTGCAGGGTGGAGCTTTCGGTATTATTCTGATTGGCACTGCCTAAAATCACAAATACGTCCCTGGTTGTTCATTATGCTCTAAGAATCTCTAGGAGTAATGTGTTGCGTCTAGGAATGTTAATTAATCATTGTCAATTCAATAACTGTCATTAACAATTTAACCGATTAAAAATATAATAACCGATGAGGCAGAAAAAGAAGAAGGTCGTGCATGTACGAAAATGTATTGTAGACAAGTCGTAGGACTGAGCTGCCGCTTACTATTCAACACTCCACGGACCAGAGAAGGCATCACTTGGACTTCGTAAGAGTCAGACCTTCACCTTAATTTGTGGGAGCTAACAACAGGCACCACGACAAAGACTTATGTGATGCTTAATGACCTCCGACCAGAGCTCACACATTCAAGATGACCTGCAGTCTTGTAGGACAGCATCTCTATAGCTAAGTGGCTAATGTTAGCAAGCCCCATGTATGTACGGTGAAAGTCACATGGTCAAAAATAGCTTTATAAGCATACAAAATAATGTCTGTTAAGCTTAGCTCGATTATTGATTGACAATTGGTTTTAAAATAGTTTAAAATTTGCATCCCTACCTCGGCTACTGCTGTCGCGACCAGAGGAGATGGTCAGTCGGACTACAGGTAGGTCATGTTTGCAAGCGGAGAGCATTGTGGGGGGTTTAGCTAGTAAAGGGGCACCATGACAAAGACATCTACGCCGGGTAATGAACTCCGACCAAAACTCATATATGCACACAATACGAGTTTATTACCAAAAAATGCCTGAAGATAAATAAGCCCAGTAGCTTTTGTGGTGAATGTCATGTTAATAAAGCACAATCTACATATGGAATAACATCCACTAGATTATTATTACCTCCGCCAAAGAGGTTATGTGATGGCCGGCGTTGGTTTGTTTGTTTGTTTGTTTGTGTGCAAAATAACTGGAAAACTCATGGACGGATTTGGATGAAATTTTCAGGAAATGTGTGAAATGGGACAAGGAACAAATGATGACATGTTGGGACTGATCCGGATCAACATCTGGATCCAGGATGTTTTTTAATGTAAGTGTAACCGGTGGACAATTAAATGTGGTTTACTCTAAAAGCCACCAGAGGGCGCTCTTGTTTTTGGGGTAACCCCCTCTGACCACATGACATTTTGAGTCTCCACGCAACAGACAGCGACAGTGACGGAGTTCTCTTTCCTTCCTGAGCGACATACGCACGGTTGGGCCGGCATTCTTATCTCCAGTTGTCTAAGAAGCTGGGAGGCTGTTAGGAGCTGCCGCGCTAGAGGCCGCGCCTGTTCATTAGGTCGGATGGGGTGAAGGCCGCATTGTCGGTAGGACATTTGAACTGTATGTAATTACATTTGTATCTGTAACGTTCCATAGAAAATATGTGAATTGGGAGATTGTGTTGGGGGTGGACTGAAGCTCCTTGGTGGAGGTATGAGCTCTCTGAGTGCTTTTCTAGTTATCATTATTATTGATTAATTGATTGATTACGCTGTACCAGTTAAGTAAATTGTTTTAAATTTGCTTTCCTATTTGTGTCTATCATTTCTATATGTGACAAATGTGTCATAAATACGTTTTAATGCATTTTTCTAAAAAAAATTGTTGTGATCTTTATTTTCCATCCATCCACTGATCCATTTTCATATTTTGCTTATTACCATCATTAAGAACACTCTTTAAAGAAGACATCACAGCTCGAGTCCTAGAAATGAGTTTCAGTAAATGACCCTCTACAGAGCTGTGAAGGTGGACAGGGCGAGCTTCTTTTATTTTTCAGCAGAGCCTGATCAATACCACATTATTGGCCTATATTGATACCAGTATTTAGGAGTCAGAGCTACTAATCAATACTTTAAATTGTCAGTCGCAATGATTGTGTGTAATGTGAAAGGGCTTGTTGGTGGTAATGATTTCACAGAATTACATTTTGGGGCTTTTTGAGTTCCTTGTTTTGGTGTTACGGCCTCACATTAAGCTTTATTTGACCTCGATGGGGTTGAACAAAATACCAGCATTGTCCAACCGGCCACGATCAGTCCAACAAACTGAGATTGTCGATACATTCGTGGAGATGTCTTGACGCTTTTTTCAGTCTGATGGCATCAGATCAGTGTTTCACAAACACCGACTTCTCTCTGGCAGCACATCGCAGCATCAAGACTGACAGCAGCTTATTGATTTTCTGTTCTGTTCACTATTTAAAATCTCATTTCTCTGCAGAGCTGCAACAGAGTCCAAGAACACCTCTGCACAAATGTGTCCCCGAACTGATGCATTCAAATAAACTCGAAGAAATTCATTTATCTGCAATCTAGAGGACGCCTCGACAGAACCAAGACAGTTAAGAGTCTTTACTGTTGTCTGGCTTGTCGCTGCCAACTACTCTCCGTTTCATGAACTGGGTCTCTGTTTTCTTTTTGTGGGGGCAGCAAACACGGTAAACAAACTGACGATAACTGCTACACTTAAAGTTGGGCCTATCCACACACTTTATAGCCGTTTACAGTCATCTAATCACCTCCGCCAGCGTTGAATTCACAGCGGCTGCCGATTCACATTAGCGTTGAATCACACGTTAATTATTACCGAGGCAGAATGTTTAATCAGAAAATAAACTGACAAAAATAGCCCCTATAGAAAACAACCGATCAATCACCACAGCCCATATAATCACTCAGCATTAAGAGTCTCAGAACAGATGTTTCTCTCATCAGCTATTTATTCCTATCAATTGTAATCAATAATCAACTAACCCTTAAAACAAATGGTTTGCAGTAAACATAACTGGAAACGCTAATAGTACCATTCATGATTTAAGCTATTGGAATGATGTCGGAGCAGGGTCAAGCTAGTCTTAAATACATGAGCTTTAGCCGGCGGTCATTAACCACCACAGAAGTCTTGGTCATGGTGCCCGTTGCTAGCTAAACCCGCACAGTAAGAGGCTCCATCTGGTGGAATAACCAGGTATTACAGCCAATCTACAACTGACATGCATGACCTTCTTCTTTTTCCTCGTCAATTAATATATTATTAATCGGCTTTTTTAAAACAGCAATCAGATGATTATTGATTATTTACGAGCAGTCCCAGTCCTGACCAGAAGCGGTGGACCAATAAACCAATGGAAACTGCTACCCTTTGAACCTGACCACGAAGAGAAACCACCTGGAACAACCAGGTACTACAGCTAATCTGCAATGCATTTTCTCACATGCATGACCTTCTTCTTCTTCTTCTGAATTATCAGTTAATATATTTTCAACATTTTTAAATCCCTAAATTACGCCATAACTGTCATTAACATTCATAACATAAACAATTTCTTACCACTGCTATCACTATCACCATAGAAATGCTGTCTAAGTAGGCTAAAGCTAGCCTTGCGCTCCGGTTGGAGGTCATTAACAACCACAGAAAGCTTTGTCATGGTGCCCGTTGCTCGCCCCACGCAATGCCTTTTTTTCTGACATGCATGACCTTCTTCTTCTGCCTCATCGGTTAATATATTTTGAGCTGGTTAAACTATTAGCGACAGTTAATCAATTAGCGCTGAATGACTGCTAATCTTGCTGCACGTTTAATGCGCTACTTATGTAACTAGGAAACTATTTGCTAAACATGAGAAGGTTGATTTTACAGCTTGTTTAACCAAGAAGCTATGACTCCTGCTTTCATTTGACATATTTAGATTGGCTCATGAACAATACTTCAATATAAATTATGAGCTCAGAGTTCAATTATTAAAGGATTTTATTCACGAAAGGCACTGAGGGGTTAATTTTACTGTAAAACTGTCAGTTATTTATTATATTAAGCCAACATACATGCCAACGCTGATATATCTGCGATTACATTAATGTTTCTCTGGACAATTTAACTGTCAGGCAACCCTTTTAAATCCTTAAATTACACCCAAGCTGTCATTAATATTCACAGCACTTCTCACCACTACCATCACCCCATCTGTCTTTTTTAAATACATAAGAATACAGCCCAACCTGTGAAAACATGAGCAGCCTCACGGCCCTTTTACGGAGCCTTTAAAAGACACAACAGCGATCGGATGAAAACGTTCTTCGGAGGATTTCAGTCGCTTCACACATAAAACTGAGGTCACACATTCGCACAGCACCTCCTGAAATAACACCGGGTTTAGAGTCACACCTGCTCCAAACCACAAATTGCCCCCAGTAACCATCATCTGTCCCTTTACGCCGGCCTTCCACAGAAACACCTGGCGTCAGCCAACTTAATGCGCCGCCTATAACCAATAACGACTGTCTGTAAAAGCAACAATGACCAAGTCGAGCTGCCGCATTCGCCAGACTTCCAGTTTTGTTTAACACGTACAGGCTGTGTGTAAAGAGCTCCTGCAGCTGTGGAGTTACATAACTTGACAGATCGCACCGTCGTTTTTTTAATTTTACCTATAAGCGGCTTCCATTAGCGCTCTCCATTATCCAGAATACACCTTATGCTTTTTTCCTCTCTGCTGTGCTACGGATGATTATCATTCATCGCGTCACAGCATGAGGATCAGTTTGCACGGACTCGCTTGAGTAAAGGTACCCGTCACTATGACCTCTACGATTCTGTCAAGGCGTCATGGAAGGAGGGGAGGAAGTGAGACGCCCACAAAACACAGGAAGGTTGCTTGACGTCTGTGAATTTAAATTCATACAACCTTCTACTTACTGTTCAACTTTTAGGCTTGCAAGTGATGTTGACTCCCAAAAATCCATGTTATCTTTACAAGAAATATCAAAATTACAGCTTTTGTCTGACTGTAAAAACAGAAAAAATGGTTGGATGTTTAACTTTCCAGCAGTCCCTGAACTACTCATCCGTGACCTGCCATTCCATCTATATAAATTATCCAAGTCGGAGCATAAAATTGTGTCAAAGCTATATTAAAATAAACTGTCTGCACCACCCAGATTCTGTAAAATACTAAAAGTTCTGCATTTGCCAGCACAAACAAAAAGCCATGACAGACTCGGCTGCAACCAACAGTCAAAATTAGGAAAGTTTTTGCAAGGGTTGCAAGGACCTCCACCCGTACAGTGTGGTGGAAAATGAAGGGTTTGGAAAAATGCTACACACTGGAACCAAGGTATGAATATATCCAAGTTAGAGATATCGAGATGAATCATTATGTGCTTGTCTTACAATATATCGGTTATCGCAGTATTACTGCATTGCGTATCGTCTCGTATCGTCTCATATCGTCTTGTATCGTATCGTATCGTCTTGTATCGTATCGTCTCATATCGTCTTGTATCGTATCATATCATATCGTCTTGTATCGTATCACATCGTATCGTCTTGTATCGTATCATATCATATCGTCTTGTATCGTATCACATCGTATCGTCTCATCTCGTCTTGTATCGTATCGTATCGTCTTGTATCGTATCGTATCATATCGTCTTGTATCGTATCACATCGTATCGTCTTGTATCGTATCATATCATATCGTCTTGTATCGTATCACATCGTATCGTCTTGTATCGTATCATATCATATCGTCTTGTATCGTATCACATCGTATCGTCTCATATCGTCTTGTATCGTATCGTATCGTCTTGTATCGTATATCGTATCGTCTTGTATCGTATCATATCATATCGTCTTGTATCGTATCACATCGTATCGTCTTGTATCGTATCATATCATATCGTCTTGTATCGTATCACATCGTATCGTCTCATATCGTCTTGTATCGTATCGTATCGTCTTGTATCGTATCGTCTCATATCGTCTTGTATCGTATCATATCATATCGTCTTGTATCGTATCACATCGTATCGTCTCATCTCGTCTCGTATCGTATCGTATCATATCGTCTCGTCTTGTATCGTATCGTATCATATCGTATCATCTCATATCGTCTTGTATCGTATCGTATCATATCGTATCATCTCATATCGTCTTGTATCGTATCGTATCGTATCATATCGTATCATCTCATATCGTCTTGTATCGTATCGTATCGTCTTGTATCATATCATATCACATTGTATCGTACCGTACCGTATCATATCGTATCGTCTCACCTCGTATCGTATCGTATCGTCTCACCTCGTATCGTATCGTATCGTATCGTCTCATATCGTATCATATCGTATCATATCATATCGTCTTGTATCGTATCGTATCGTCTCACCTCGTATCGTATCGTCTCGTATCGTCTCATATCGTCTTGTATCGTATCGTATCGTCTTGTATCATATCATATCACATTATATCGTACCGTACCGTATCATATCGTATCATCTTGTATCGTATCATATCATATTGTATCGTATCACACCGTATTGTCTCATCTCGTCTTGTATCATATCGTATCATAACGTATTATATCATATCATCTTGTATCGTATCATATCATATCGTCTCGTACTGTATCGTCTCATCTCGTCTCGTATCGTATCTTATCATATTGTCTCATCTCGTCTCGTACCTTATCTTATCATATCGTATCGTATCACACCGTATCGTCTCATCTCGTCTCGTATCGTATCTTATCATATTGTCTCATCTCGTCTCGTACCTTATCTTATCGTATCGTATCACACCGTATCGTCTCATCTCGTATCGTCTTGTATCGTATCGTATCGTCTCGTATCGTATCATATCGTATCGTATCGTCTCATCTCATCTTGTCTCGTATCGTATCGTCTTGTATCGTATCATATCATATCATCATGATGGGCAGATCATCCAAGTCTGCAGTGGTTGACTGCCCAGACTCCACCTCTCTTGCAGAACAGCTCAACATCTTCTTCACCCGTTTTAACAGTAACTTCTCACCGATCACCTGGACCCCAGCATCCCTCAGTCCCCCCATACAAGCCCTCACCATCAACGAACACCTGGTAACCTCCATCCTACGCAAAGTAAACCCCAACAAAGCCGCTGGCCCAGACAGGCTCAGGGGCAGGGTGCTGAAGGACTGTTCCATCCAGCTAGGTGGAGTGTTTACCAGGTTGTTTCAGCACCTCTTGGATTCAGGCATCGTTCCAAAACAGTGGAAGGAATCCACCATCATTCCTATCCCCAAAGTCACCAAGCCAAAAGACCTAAAGGACTACAGACCAGTAGCCCTGACATCCATCCTCTGCAAATGTATGGAGAGAGTTGTATGTCATCAGCTGCTGGGTGAGCTTGAAGGCAAACTGGATCCACTACAGTTTGCCTACAAAACAAAAAGAGGCACTGATGATGCAAGTCTCACTCTTTTAGATACAGTCACCAAACAACTGGACTCCATACATCCACACACAAGGATTTTATTCATTGACTTTTCATCTGCTTTTAACACTGTAAATAACAACACCCTGCTACACCGCCTCTCTGACCTCCATGTTCACCCCACACTGATTTTATGGATAAAGGACTTTTTAATGGACAGACCGCAGCATGTGTTTTTAAATGGTTTTAATTCCAGTTCAGTGGTTTTAAAAACAGGGCTCCCCCAGGGCTGTGTTTTGTCGCCGGTCCTGTTCTCTGCATATACCAATAACATCACCTGTAGCAGGGAGGGACTGAGGCTCATTAAATATGCAGACGACATGGCCCTGGTGGCACACATCACCAACTCCCAGGCCCTGACAACATACCAGCAAGAGGTTCACACATTGGTCCAAACCCTTGCTGGAAGTTCACTGGAGCTCAACGTTTTGAAAACCAAAGAATTATGCTGTGGGTCTTCAGGAAAAAGCCCAGAACTGTTCCAACCCTTGAAGATCCAGGGTCTGTCTGTGGAGCAGGTGGAGACTTTTAAATATCTTGGGACAGAGTTTGACACTTGCCTGTCCTTTGGACAACACGCAAACTCTGTCCACAAAAAGGCGCAACAGCGTCTCCACCTGCTCAGAAAGCTCCGTTCTTTTAACATCAGTAAAGACATTTTAACCCTTGTTTACAAGTCACTCATCCAATCCATGCTCACCTATAACATCGTAACCTGGTTCAACTTCCTCACCGTCAAACACAAAACAAAACTCTCCCGGATAATAAATCAGGCCAGCAAAATCACCCAAACAGCCCAAACCCCCCTGTGTGAACTATATGGACGCTCAGTGATGAGGAAAGCCACCCTCATCACTGAGGACCCCTCACATCCCCTCCACCACTCCTTTATGCTTCTACCATCAGGCAGACGCTACAGAACCCCACTGGCCAGGAAAAACATTTACAAAAAATCCTTTATCCCCTCTGCAATAGCTGTTCTTAATAACACAAAATAGGCTGCACTGTGTTTTAGTTATTTCATGCGTTTTAATTGTTTTTATTTATTACACTGTGTTTTTAATGTTTTTAGTTAATTTATATGTTCTTTTATTCATTTCTTTTACTACAGTGTGTTTTTATCGTGTGAAGGTGTCTGTAATGCTTGAGTGCGGTTTTTGTTGTCCTCTAGCCGTGACAAAAGATGAATTTCTGTTTTTATTTGGAACAGACAATAAAGATATATTATTATTATTATTATTATTATTATCACATTGTATCGTACCGTACCGTATCATATCGTATCGTCTCGTATCATCTTGTACCGTATCATATCGTATCGTATCACACCGTATTGTCTCATCTCGTCTTGTATCATATCGTATCATATCGTATCGAATCATATCATATCGTCTCGTACCGTATCTTATCATATTGTCTCATCTCGTCTCGTATCGTATCAGATCAGATCGTATCATATCGTATCGTCTCGTATCATCTTGTATCGTATCATATCATATCGTATCGTATCACACCGTATTGTCTCATCTCGTCTTGTATCATATCGTATCGTCTCATCTTGTATCGTATTGTATTGTCTCGTATTGTCTCGTATCGTATCGTGTCGTATTGTATTGTATTGTATCATCTCGTATCTTATGGTATTGTATCGTCTCATCTCATCTTGTATCGTATCGTATCATATTGTATCGTCTCGTCTCGTCTCGTATTGTCTCGTATCGTCTTGCATCGTATCGCGAGGTACCCTCTGATTCCCACCCCTAGTGTTTAATGGTAAGAACATAACTTAAACTCACTTCAGAATAACACAGCCGGACCCAGTAGGCGGCGCCGTCCACAAAACCTGAATCCTGGTGCGTCTTCGGGGCGTGCTCTCCGTCACCGCGGGAGGACAGTTGGTCATGAACTGGGTGTCGTCTTCATCGATAATCTGGAAGCAAAGGAAGATTCGGTTTAGTCACCAGTCGGATTCTCCAGCAGCAGATTGCAACAAGTCGATGTTTTCAAGAAGCACGACTTGATCTGGTCTCTGCTTACAAATCTGAAGCAGAAGAACGAGGCAGCACTTCTGGAAACATCAGCATCAGGATGTTTGTTTAAAGAGCTGATGAGGGTCAGAGGAAGTTAAACCTTCATCTGGTTCTCATATAGCAGATCATAGTGACTGTGACACTGGGAAATATGTAGAGCTGCAACGATCAATCAATCAGCTGTCAACTATTAAATTATTCCCAAACTATTCTGATAGTTGATTAATCAGTTTGGACAGTTGTTAAGTAAAAAAAAGTCTCAATTCCCTGATTCCAGCTTCTTAAATGTGAATATTTTCTGGTTTCTTTCCTCCTCTGTGGCAATAAACTAAATGTCTTTGGACTAAATCAGGCATTTGTAAAGCTGCAATGATAAACTGAACAATAAACATTTTAAAAAGTCTCAGTTCTGCAGATGCAGCTTCTTAGGTATGAATCTTTTCCGGTTTTCTTTCTTTTTGGGGAAAAGCATGAGCATAAACAGATGCTACATTACTGCAAAAACACACATAACAGCGACAAAAAGATGCAAAATGACTGAAAAGCTATGCAACTGATTGAAAAGACACACTAAAACATGCATAAAATGATAAAAGATGGACAGAATTACTTTAAAAAAAGCACTAGAAAGACGAGAAAGAGACATTAATTAACAAAAACAGCTGCTGCATCACTGCAAAGACACACAGAACACTTACAAAGAGATGCAAAATGACTGAAGAGCCAATGAATTGATTGAAAAAACACACAAAATGGACACATATCGATGAAAAACAACTGTAAAATAGACGTAAAATTACAACAAATAGATAAAATTTCTGCAATAAAGCACAAAAATATGCAAAACGACTATAAAGAGACACAAAATGAACACAAACGGCTGCAAAATGACCATAAAATGGAGCCTTAATGTGAATGTTTCTGGTTTCTTTCCTTCTGTGATTGAATATCTTTGGACAAAACAAGACATTTTACATCTTGGACTTAAATAGATGGAGCAGTAGTACAAGGACACAGGAGACAACTACAAAATCATGCAAAACGACTAAACAGTCACACAGAATCAACACAAATGGATGAAAACAACTATAAAAGAGGTGTGAAGTGACAACAAACAGACAGAAAGACTTTAAAAAAGGCACAAAAATACGCAAAATGACAAAACAGACACTCAAAATCAACACAAATGGCTGCAAAATGACTATAAAAGATGCATAAAACAACAGCAAATTGACAGAATTGCTGCAAAAAGACTGAAAACAGAAAGAAAATGAACACAAACAGCTGCTGTATTAATGCAAAGTCACACAAAACAGCTGCAAAAACATGCAAAATCACCAAACAGACACACAAAATCAACACAAAAGGCTGAAAAATGACTGTAAAAGAAGTGCAAATGGACAAATAGACACAGAATACCTGCACAAAGATAAAAATATGTGCAAATCGACCATAAAAACACACAAAATGAACACAAATGGATGCAAAATGACAACAAATACACACAGAATTACTCCAGAGAGGCATAAAAATATGCAAGATGACTATAAAGAGACACAAACAGATGCGTACTGATTGTAAAGTGGAGCTTCGTTGAATAAAATACAATATAAATGGTTTAAATCCTGTGATTCAACTTGCACATCTCTACAGCACCTGGTGCAGACAACTCGATGTCACCGGATAAAACCTCAACAAACCAGGACGAACTTTAACACGTCGGTGAAGCTGCAGAGGAAATAAAGAAGCCTAATGATTGCCGAAGTCATTAGAATTCGGCCTCGAGGGAACCGCCGACGTCTGCAGCAGCTTTCCTGGAAGTCTGCTGAAAGGTCACCAAGATGCTTCAGTCTGGGCCCAAGAAGTTAGAGCTTTAGAGGGGAGTCAGGAGAAGATGCAAGACGGGAGAAACTTTTTAAAGCCGGAACAGAAAAACTCCAACCTGCTGCTCGTCTGTTTGTTTCTAAGTCTGAACATTACCAGAGGTCAAGGTCTAGATGTTGGTGTTCATAGGGGTCTAGATGTTGGTGTTCATAGGGTCTAGATGTTGGTGTTCATAGAGGTCTAGATGTTGGTGTTCATAGGGTCTAGATGTTGGTGTTCATAGGGTCTAGATGTTGGTGTTCATAGGGTCTAGATGTTGGTGTTCATAGGGGTCTAGATGTTGGTGTTCATAGAGTCTCGATGTTGGTGTTCATAGGGTCTGGATGTTGGTGTTCATAGGGGTCTAGATGGTGGTGTTCATAGGGTCTAGATGTTGGTGTTCATAGGGGTCCAGATGTTGGTGTTCATAGGGTCTAGATGTTGGTGTTCATAGGGGTCTAGATGTTGGTGTTCATAGGGGTCTAGATGTTGGTGTTCATAGGGGTCTAGATGCTGGTGTCCATAGGGTCTAGATGTTGGTGTTCATAGGGGTCTAGATGCTGGTGTTCATAGGGTCTAGATGTTGGTGTTCATAGGGGTCTAGATGTTGGTGTTCATAGGGTCTAGATGTTGGTGTTCATAGGGGTCTAGATGTTGGTGTTCATAAGGTCTAGATGTTGGTGTTCATAGGGGTCTAGATGTTGGTGTTCATAGGGGTCTAGATGTTGGTGTCCATAAGGTCTAGATGTTGGTGTTCATAAGGTCTAGATGTTGGTGTTCATAAGGTCTACATGTTGGTGTTCATAAGGTCTACATGTTGGTGTTCATAAGGTCTACATGTTGGTGTTCATAGGGTCTAGATGTTGGTGTTCATAAGGTCTACATGTTGGTGTTCATAGGGGTCTAGATGTTGGTGTTCATGCAAAGGGTCTGATCATTGGACATTTCAGGATCTCCCACATCTATTGATATTCATAAGGGTCTGAACAATTAAGGCATTCATAGGTCTGGTGTTTGTGTTCATAGGGTCTAGATGTTGGTGTTCATAGGTCTAGATGTTGGTGTTCATAGGGGTCTACATGTTGGTGTTCATTGGGGTCTAAATGTTGGTGTTCATAGGGGTCTAGATGTTGGTGTTCATAGGGTCTAGATGTTGGTGTTCATAGGGGTCTACATGTTGGTGTTCATAGGGGTCTAGATGTTGATGTTTATGGGGTCTAGATGTTGGTGTTTTTAGGGGTGTACATGTTGGTGTTCATAGGGGTCTAGATGTTGGTGTTCATAGGGTCTAGATGTTGGTGTTCATAGGGGTCTAGATGTTGGTGTTCATAGGGGTCTAGATGTTGGTGTTCATAGGGTCTAGATGTCGGTGTTCATAGGGGTCTAGATGTTGGTGTTCATAGGGTCTAGATGTTGGTGTTTATATGGTCTAGATGTTGGTGTTCTTAGGGGTCTAGATGTTGGTGTTCATAGGGTCTAGATGTTGGTGTTCATAGGGTCTAGATGTTGGTGTTCATAGGGTCTAGATGTTGGTGTTCATAGGGGTCTAGATGTTGGTGTTCATAGGGGTCCAGATGTTGGTGTTCATAGGGTCTAGATGTTGGTGTTCATAGGGGTCTAGATGTTGGTGTTCATAGGGTCTAGATGTTGGTGTTCATAGGGTCTAGATGTTGGTGTTCATAGGGGTCTAGATGTTGGTGTTCATAGGGGTCTAGATGTTGGTGTTCATAGGGTCTAGATGTTGGTGTTCATAGGGTCTAGATGTTGGTGTTCATACGGGTCTAGATGTTGGTGTTAATAGGGGTCTAGATGTTGGTGTTAATAGGGGTCTAGATGTTGGTGTTCATAGGGGTCTAGATGTTGGTGTCCATAGGGGTCTAGATGTTGGTGTTCATAGGGTCTAGATGTTGGTGTTCATAGGGGTCTAGATGTTGGTGTTCATAGAAGTCTAGATGTTGGTGTTCAAAGGGGTCTAGATGTTGGTGTTCATAGGGTCCAGATGTTGGTGTTCATAGGGTCTAGATGTTGGTGTTCATAGGGGTCTAGATGTTGGTGTTCATAGAGGTCTAGATGTTGGTGTTCATAGGGTCTAGATGTTGGTGTTCATAGGGGTCTAGATGTTGGTGTTCATAGGGGTCTAGATGTTGGTGTTCACAGGGGTCTAGATGTTGGTGTTCATAGGGTCTAGATGTTGGTGTTCATAGGGGTCTAGATGTTGGTGTTCATAGGGTCTAGATGTTGGTGTTCATAGGGGTCTAGATGTTGGTGTTCATAGAGTGTAGATGTTGGTGTTCATGGGGGTCTAGATGTTGGTGTTCATAGGGGTCTAGATGTTGGTGTTCATAGGGTCTAGATGTTGGTGTTCATAGGGTCTAGATGTTGGTGTTCATAGAGTCTAGATGTTGGTGTTCATAGAGTCTAGATGTTGGTGTTCATAGGGTCTAGATGTTGGTGTTCATAGGGGTCTAGATGTTGGTGTTCATAGGGTCTAGATGTTGGTGTTCATAGGGGTCTAGATGTTGGTGTTCATAGGGGTCTAGTTGTAGGTGTTCATAGGGTCTAGATGTTGGTGTTCATAGGGTCTAGATATTGGTGTTCATATAGGTCTAGTTGTAGGTGTTCATAGGGTCTAGATGTTGGTGTCATGTTTCCAGAGGTCCAAGTCCTTGAAGTCCACAGAGGTGGGTCCACATTTATCACTTTTAGTGAGCCTCAGAACCTCATCAGTCCAGCAGATAGACACATGAAATGTTAGGATGAACAACACATTGGAGTTCTGGTAGAACCTTAACCAGGATCAGTTTTACATCCATCCAGGTGTCCCAGTCTGAAGACTAAACATGTGGACACATTTTGGGACATTTTGGACGAATTTGAGTAGTACAGTTCCTGTTCCTTGAAGTCCATACAGGTGGGTCCTCATTTATCACTTCTTAATGGACTTGTTTCCACTACGACAAATTACGATGTGTTTGTTCGTTTCTATGCAGACGACACACTGATATAGACCTGAAATTTTCAGGGCTGAAAACACATTTTGGATCATTTCAAGTACTTTTTTGACTATTTTGGACATTTTTTTACGTAATTTGAACAATCTGTGAGTAATTTAGGTTGTTTTTTGTCACTATGGACGAACTTTGCGAAGCTTTAGACAACTTTCGTGTCATTTGACTAATTTTTAACCAGAAGAAGACACATTTAAGTTCTGGTAAATCAGTTTTACATCCACTCCAGGTGTCACAACCTAAAGACAGAAAACACATTGGACAAACTTTGAGTCATTCTTGACAACTTTCATGTAATTTCAAACAATGCTTTGTGCTATTATGAACATTTTTTGAGTCTTTTTCAACTGTTTTCAAGATGTTATGAACAATTTTTAAACAATTTGGGACCATTAGTGTGTACGTTCACGTAATCCGACCAATTTTTAATTCAAAAAAGAGAAAACTAATTAGAGTTCTGGTAAAAACTGCAACCATGTCAGTTTTACATCCATCCAGGTGTCACAGTCTAAATCTGGTTTTGTTCATTTGATGTTTAACCAGCTTTAAGCATCAGTATTATGGGATGTATCATCGTTCTACAGCAGTCTGAGTGATGCAGAATGAACAAATAAAGACTCAAAACAACTAAGATGTGACACAAAACAGCCTTTTGCGCCCACCTCTACGGACTTCAAGGGCCTGGAAATATTCATAGTATGAAGGTAAAACTCTGATCATTAAATGAAGTCACTGTGGATAAAGGATCAGCTGATTCTGAGGAGGTCTAATAGAGGCTCTGATTGATTTTCCACCAGCTGGAGTCAAACCTGTGGGAAAAGGTTTCGGTTCTCAGAGTCCCTGAGTGGAGCCTTCAGATAATAACAGGTTTGTGTATTCAGGACGTGTCTCGGCCGGTTTGTCTTTGCTACTCGGACCTTGTCAGACATTTTAAAGACTAAACAGAAACAGAAGCACACATGCTCACATGGCCTCTGACCTTGAAGCTCTGCAGCTGCCTCCACAATAACGCTGACTGAACAGCCGAGCTCCCGATAGGACGCCGGCTAAAGCCACAGCTTCCTGCACTGACCTCCCCTCTGCCTCCTCATTCACAGTCTGGCTGACTTTGTTTCGTCAACACTGAGCTTCTGTCAGTCAGAAGCAGACAAACAAGTGGCCAAAAGACAGAAAACGAAAAGAAAAGGGAGGCATTAGCCAGAGGACAGAGACAGGGAGGGTTATGGAGATAGATTAGGACTAACAAGACCGACTGAAACACAGGGATCACACTGAAATGCAGAGCTACTATCTAGACATGAGACACGTTCATGGGGCAGAACGATCTACAAGAACACATTAAAATGATCAACAGTTCATTTAAGCCTTGTACGTTTTCAATGCAAGACAGTAAAGTCCAGAGTCAACACTTTTGAATCACTACTGGAGGCAGGTTTAAGTCCCCGAAGCTCCGTCCAGATGGTAAAGTCCAAACTCAAGAGTTCAAAGTCAGGACATGCAAATCCAGGTTTAATCCTCCAGTCAAGACCGTCAGAGATGCAGGAATCGATCGTCGAGCTTAAAGTGAAGAAACGTCAATTCTCAGGTCCAGGAAGCTCAGTTAAGGTTCTAACTGTTGGGTTCTAAGCAGTAGATTCTGTATAACTTAGACCTGGACCTGGACAATAAAACCAGAGCGACGTAAGGAAGAACTTTAGAACCGAAAATGGCAAAAAGATGAACGAAAGAAAACATAAGTTCCTACTTTGGTGAACAAATAAAGCACAGAAACAGTCAAAAAAAAGGTGAAAAGACACAAAAACTGAAAATGAAACATTCAATTAAAGGAATGAACTCAAGTCAATCACATCCCTACTCTCAAATCGCTAAGCTGCCCATCACTAGGTTGGGTAGGACTAGGATGGGTCCGTTCGTTTCTATGCAGACGACACACTAATATACACCTGTAATTTTCAGGGCTGAATAACACATTTGAGTTCTGGAAAAACTGAAATCAGATCAGTTACTCTGAAGTTCAAGAATGTGGACTAATTAGAGGACGTTTTGGACAAATTTGAGTACTTTTCTGAGTTTTTTGGGGCAATTTTCACATAGTTCGAACAATTTGTGAGCAATTTAAGTGGGTTTCTCTCACGATGGACACATTTTGAGAAACTTGGGACAAATTTAATTTAATTTTTGACAACTTTGATGCCATTTGACTCATTTTTAACCAGTAAAAAACACATTTAAGCTCTGGTTAATCAGTTTTACATCCACTCCAGGTGTCACAATCTAAAGACAAAAGACACATTTGGCAAATTTTGTGTAAATCTGGACAACTTTCATGTAATTTTAATTGTAGGATTTAACTTAAGTGAAAACAACTGATATTATTTATTTTAATTGTATTTTTGTGTTTGTTAAAACTGTATTTCAAGATTGTGTCTTTTTATAAGACTCTACATTTAAGTATTGTTAATAAATGACTTATAATAACACATAATAGTCATAATTTCAAAATTCCTGTCAACTTTTAGCTTTTTTTATCGGTTCGGTCAGTTGAATCTCCAGTAACACAACAGTCGTACTGCTGCACTCATTGGTAATTTGAACAATGAAACTGGTAAAAAGTCAGACGTATTACAGGCTGAAGCCACGTCTCTGCTAACAGCGATGTGTCGGAGGTGCAAAGGGACTGTGGGAAGACGTTTGCTCTCGCTGCACGTCTGAGCGTCCACAGTTTGTCCATCCGAAGCCGCTGCTCTGCTCAAACAGCAAACACAGATGCTGTTCAAACACAGCGACACAAAGAGCCGCAGACGATCGAGGCGACGACAGAACCCACACAGTAACCCCGAATCAGTGGTTTAAATGCAGAGCAGCAGTGAATACAGTGGAAACCTTGGGGGAGTCGAAGTGCAAAGAGACAGAAACTTTTCGCAGGGAAAACACAGCAGACGGGAGGCTGGATTGAAATGTCACGTCAACACTTCAAGATGAGCTTATTTCACAGAGTAACAAAGTTCTCTTGTCTCGATGAAGACCCCGGAGGCGCCGACATTTTGCCTTGAGCTTTCCATCAATCAAAGCCGCGCCATTACTGCAGAACGCCGCTGAGATCTCGGGGCGATCACCAAATATTGCATCATATTACATTTCTGTGTCGGAGCCACCCAACCAAGGCGGCGGCGGCGGCGGCGGCGGCATCGCACATCCAAACAGCTGCTCCAGAAACGTGTGTTTGCAGCTTTATTTCCCGGCAAATGGGGCCAACTCTGTGGCTTTTGGCGTTCAATTACACAAAACAGCAGCGGAGAGGAGGGAGCACGCCTTCGTTTGGCCCGTCTAATTCAAAAATGGGCCCCAGAGCCGTTTTCAGGTCCACGTTTTTTACAGCTCCGTGCACATTTTTAGTGCTGCAGCGGTTCGAGACGGTCCATTCAGGGAGAATTCATGCAGACTGGATGCGTAAATGGAGCGCTCCTGCCCTCCTAAAGCTCAGCTGATTTCTTTCAAGTCGTTTTTTTTTTTCTTTCTCAGCTTTGGTGTGAAAAGCTCTAAAAACATCCAGTCAGTCTGACACCTCGACTAAGCAGCGTATTCAGGCACTGAACCACACTTCAGAGATGCACGCATGCAAATTGTAAGTCTCGGCAAAGTGAAAACTCCCTATGAACAATCCAGTGACAGGTTTTCTGTGCCGAGGTAACATCTTTAGTTCTTCCGCTACGGCTGTGAAGAAAATAAACTATTTCTCCAGCTGGTGTCTTCATTTCTTCCCTCTAGTAGAAGCTGTGCTAAACTGACAGCTGGTTTAAGAGTTTGCAAGAGCATCGTCCTGAACCTTAATTAAACCAGAACTTGGGATTTTTTTAAACACACAAATTCGTTACCCCTGCAAATACAAAGCAAACTTTTAAATTGTGCCCACAAAAATAAAAAATACTAGAAAAGCCCTCATAGAGCGCAGACCTCCGCCAAGCAGCTTCAGTCCACCCCAACACAATCTACCAATGATTAAGTATCATTGTGTCGTCTGGTGAAATCAACACTGACAGGACACAGAAATATATGTTGGTTCTTTATTGTGAACAGATTAACTGGAGGATGCTAAATGGATAAAATAAGTAGGATAAAACCAGAAATGTTCCTCTGGAGAATCTGGTTTGGTTTTGCTAAATAGGACTTCTGTTGCAGTTGCGTTTGAGGACAAACAGCTCTATGTGAAAAACAACTACTTAGTTTGAACAAGACGTCCCAATTTACAGCTTTGAGACAATAAATAAGCAGAAATATGAAATAAGGCTGACCTTAAGGCCAAGTACGGTGTAGTTCCAAGTAGCCTAGAGTGGCTAAGTTAGCTAACCAACAGTATGGTAGCTTAGCTGCTGTACAGACGGAATATTAGGGCTGGTCCCCAATATAGGAATATCTGAATGCTGGTTGGTTGTGGTGGGATTGGGATAGTAATGTTGATATTCGAATAGTCCTGCACTGCTGGCTGTAGAACGCCGCCATGGTTCTAGTACGTGGACCTGCCACCTCCGGTGTCAAAAACTCAAAAGGCTTTCCAACAGCACAGAGTTTCAACTTTGGGTAGATAAAAATAAAACTAGAAAAGCCCTCAGAGATCCAGACCTCCACCAAGCAGCTTCAGTCCACCCCCAACACAATCTACCAATGAGAGAGTATCCTTAAATTAAAAACAATCCTGGATCCAGACGGTGATCCGGATCAGACCCAACATTTCATCATTTGTTCCTTGTCCCATTTCACACATTACCTGAACATTTCATCCAAATCCGTCCATAACTTTTCGAGTTATTTTGAACACAAACAAACAAACAAACAAACGCAGGCAAAAACACGACCTCCTTGGCGAAGGTAATAACGCAAATTACACGCATTTCCATGAACTGTTTTGAAGCCAACAAACTAGGCTGCATAATGTCATCAGAAGGTGGCGCTACAGGAGACCTTTATTAGTCACAAATACATTTTTACAGCATTGTGAAATGTTGTTTTCATGTATCCCAGTTGGGGTCAGATTGCAGGGTCCGCCATGTATGGAGCCCCTGGAGCAGGAAGGGTTTAGGGCCTCACTCAAGGACCCAACAATGGCCACATTGGGGTTTGATCCTCCAACCTTCTGATCAGTAGTCCAAAGACTTAACTGTTGCACCACCACTGCCCCTACAGGCTATGATCAGTGTGAAACACTGAACGCTGTCATTGCACTGCAGTGCAAAGGCCCTACTGTTCCTACTATGTTTCTTTCTTTGTTTCTTTATTTTTCTTACCTAAAAGCCACTTAACGTGTTCAAAAACTCCCTAAATTTGGCACAACCATCAGGACTGGTAAAAACTTTGATATTTTGGGGGAATTACACATATGAAAGGCAAATTGACTCAATAGCGCCACCTTGTAAAATGGACTTTAGTGGAGTTAATACAATTAGTTTCAAATACAGCTATGAAATTTGGTACATATATGTATCACAACAAGGCGAACAAAATTGCCTAATCAACCCTTCACCCAAAATGCAACAGGAAGTTGGCCATTTTGAATTTACAGTCAGAATTTTCACCTTTTCTAGAGCGAACTCATCCTAGGGGGTAACTCCTACAGATCTGAAATTTGGCCCACATATACTACAGGTGGTGGTGAGCAAAAGTTATTAAGATGTTCTACAGAAGTATGAGGGTGTGGCCGTGGCGGGCCGCAGCGTTTTGGCGTTTGCCCATTTTGCCATTTTTTGGCCAATTTTCCAGAAATGTCACATTTTCAACAGTGAACTCGTCCTACAGGATAACTCACACACATCTCATTGCCCACATATACTACAGACAAAAAGTTATTAAAATGTTCTGCAAAAGTGTGATGGTATGTCCGTGGCGACCTGTGGCATTTTGGCATTTGGCCGTTTTGGCGTTTTCCATGAAAGAGACGGTAAGTGCTGTGTAACTGGTCTGGACGTGCCCCAAATGATCTGAAATTTCACATGCATGATAGAACTCAGGCCCTGATGACAGCCATATGGCCATTTCCTGTCTCAGTTGCCAGCACGCCATGAAACAGGAAGTGCTCTTTAACTACTCTGTACGTGTTCAGATTGGCCTGAGGCTTCACATGCATGATCAAATCCCGGCCCTGATGACATGCATCGGTCGCTGAGCAGCAAGAGGCGAGGGCCCGTCTGACGCTGCTTGCAACTTTAATTAATATTATTCTTACAAATACAAGTTTAAGACAACCGCTGTGCAGTAAATGTGGTTGCATTTTTATTAAGCTCGAAACTGCTACCAAAATCAGAAAGCAGTTGCGCAACACAGAGTAAATGGGTTGCTTTAGCTGCTCTGTTGCTTTTTCACTTTGCAGTGGGGTTTCTTTTGGAGTTGCACTTTAAATAATCAGCCTTCCTTTTGTTTTATTTTCATAACGTGGGATTTTCTAGTTCAACTCTCCAGTTTTGCACTTTAACATGTTAACATTTGCTTCCATTTGCTGCGTTGCACAATAAATAACACAATAAGCTGAACTTAAATTAAGAAGTTATTTTGCCTTTTTGGAGGAACTTTTATCATTTTCATCCCCAATCATGCGTTTATGGCAGCAGTGTCAGTTAGTGTTGCCAATATTTCTCGGAACAGACAAACTGTGTGCACATCTGCATTCAGATTTGGGCTGACTTTGTGTGCCTGCATGCTACTTGTGTTTGCCTGTTTTCCAGCCACTCCGTTTGTTTAGGCTGAGGCCAAAGAGAAGCAGGCTGAACAAACGCCACAGACTCCGGCACAGACCGAGGCCGAGTCACAGAGCAGTTCCCCTCCGTCGCTTCTGGGCCTCCAGACAGTCAAAAACTAAGTGGGGACATTTTCCATGACACCAAACGATGATCACTTAGCCTGACTTATTAGTCCAGGAGTGCAGGCGGCGCTGTAATTTCCCAATATGTTACATTTAATTTAGCATTTATTCGGGGAGACAGTAAATCGTCGGATCCTCGTTCGGTCTCTGAATTCAGTTTTTTTGTGGTGCGTTTGTGCACGACCTCCCACAGAGCAGCTGTCAATCAAACTGTGTGTCCAACGGCAGAATTTCACCGCCAGAAACCAAACAGTACGCCCTCCTGGTGAGAAGCTTCTCCAGCAAATAGACAGAAGCGAACTCCGGTAGCACGTTTGTCTGCAGGTCAGAAAGAGGAGTGGAAGGTTGCGAGGAGGGTAAAGTCACAACCCAGAATAACAAAAACAAATGCAAAAGCAGAGCAGAACTTTCTCCTCTGCAGTGGTTTCTAGCATTCCTCGTGACAACAAACTGGCCGGTGATGTCAAACAAAGTCGCTGATTAATCAAACAGTTGCAGCAGATGTGTTTACGAGTACAGAAGTAATGTTTTTTCCAATCTGGTTTGACCCAGTTGTGCCTGAATCCAAAAATAAACCTGAAAAAGTTTGCGAGTGGGAAGCCAGTGAGGGATCAGGCCTTGCAGCTGCATTGGTACCTTCTGTATTTTGGTCTTGGCGTCTACATGTAGAAGAACGGTGGACTTTTTGAGGTATTGGGAACCTGTTTCCTGTTCCTTAAAAAGAAAACTGCAGTTCAGCTTTAATATGGCTACGCAACTATTAATTTACCTGCAGATTACCTGATTAATGCTCTTGATAATTTAACCGATTAATAATATATTAACCGATTAGAAAAAAAGAAGAAGGTCGTGCATGTCACAAAATGTACTGTAAATTAGCCGTCGTACCTGGTTGTTCCACCAGGTGGTTTCTCTTAGTGGTCAACCCCTCGGTTCAAAGGGTAGCAGTTTCCATTGGTTGATTGGTCCACTGCTTTTGTTCGAGACTTGGATTTCTAGTAATTAATCAATAATCAATGAAGTGCTGTTAAAAAATCAAGCCAATTAATAATATATTAACTGATGACGAAAAAGAAGAAGGTCATGTATGTCAGTTGTAGATTAGCTGTAATACCTGGTTATTCCGCCAGATGGAGCCTCTTACTGTGCGAGTTTAGCTAGCAACGGGCACCATGACCAAGACTTCTGTGGTGGTTGATGACCGCCGACCAAAGCTCATGTATTTAAGACTAGTTTGAGCCTGCTCCGACATCATTCCTGTAGCCGAGCATTAAATTTCGAACCAAGCCAAGAATAGTACTATTAGCATTTCCAATTATGTTTACTGCAAACCATTTGTTTTAATGATTAGTCAATTATTGATTAGAAGTGATAGGAATAACTAAACGATGAGAGAAACATCTGTTCTGAGAATTTTAATGTTGAGTGATTATATGGGTTGCAGTGATTGATTGACTGGTTTTTTTCTGTTAATAATTTGCCGGATTAATAATATATTAACCAATTTAGCAAAAAGAAGAAGGTTGTGCATGTCAGTAAATGTATTGTAGATCAGCTGTAGTACCTGGTTGTTCCACCAGGTGGAGCTTCTTATTGTTTAATACTGTAGAGACCAGAGGAGGCGTCACTCAGACTACAGTTCATGTTGGCAAGCAGAGAGCATTGTGGGAGTTTAGCGAGCAACGGGCACCATGATAAAGACTTCAGTGATGGTTAATGACCTCCAGAGCTCACGTGAGTAGGAAACATAACCAAGCTGCTAATGCTGCAGACATCATGTGGCTTGGGTTAAGATTAACTCTGCCAGCATGGAGAACTATGTTCACGGCAATTTTTTTTTGCGATTAATTGATTATTGATTGATAACCAACTATCAGTTAAGAAAAATGTAAAAATTACTTTCTATTACTGTAGATACCAGGAGAGGCATCACTTGGACTATGGGTGATTCCACATTGGCAAGCAGAGAGCATTGTGGGAGTTAAGCCAGCAACGGGCACCATGACAAAGATTTCTGTGACAGTTAATGACTTTCGACTACAGCTCACGTAAACAAGACTAGTTGAAGCCTTCTTGGACAGTGTTTCTCTATCGGAATAGTTCATGTTGGCAAGCAGAGAGCATTGTGGGAGTTAAGCCAGCAACGGGCACCATGACAAAGACTTCTGTAGCGGTTAATGACTTTCGACTACAGCTCACGTAAACAAGACTAGTTGAAGCCTTCTTGGACAGTGTTTCTATATCGGAATAGCTCATGTTGGCAAGCAGAGAGCATCGTGGGAGTTAAATCAGCAACGGGCACCATGACAAAGAGTTCAGTAGTGGTTAATTACCTGCGACTACAGTGCATGTAAACAAGACCGGTTAAAGCCTACTGGGACAGTGTTTCTATATCCGACATGCTGAGGAAACCAAGTCGCCCTTGCCGTAAAGCAATACCAAACTGGAAAAGGTTTGTTGTATTTGCAATACGGCATTAACAAATAAACAGCAGAATATCCCAGCTGTGGAGCTACAACCAATGATCAACCAACATCAACCGGGGGAAAAGACCAAGACACTCAGCTCTACATCTGGTTTCCTTTCGAGTCCGACTGAAATCGAGCACAGAAATTAGCCGTCTGGAATTCAAATATTCAAAATGATTCAAACAGAAACGTCTGCAGGCAGCTCATGCTAACTCCCCTGCTAAACCAAAAGCTAGCATCACTTAGAGCCAAATCAATGGGAAACGCACACGGTTGAAATAAACCGGAGTTCTCCATTTAGTTTGATAAGTGCGATTAAACTAACCAGTAATGCCAAAAACCACAATTTGCTGGAGTCACTTCCTGTGCAGCAGCAGCAGCAGCAGAAGTTGGCAGACACCAACGTATTACCACCAGTAAATGGAACCACTCTGAGTGCAGCCTGAATAAACATTATGTTAGATTAGCTGTGATTCAGATCTGCATAATCGCCACTTATTTCCAGGAAAATGTTTTGAATGGCTGCAAAACTCCACTTTTTTACATTAATTCTTCGCCTCCTCGTGGGAGCCCATTTTCTCCGACACTTGAAGAGCCACAACCGAGCCCCGAGAGAATCACAGAGCGCAACTAGAAAGAAATAGTGGCCCAACACTCGCAGTCTTGATGCATAATGTAATTAATAAGCTATAATCAGAGCAGCGTGCCGCATTATTTATGCAAACCTCAAGTATCTGAAGCAACCAGCCTCTCGGGCACAATAAATAAAAGTAAATGTAAACTGTCCTCTGGTATTACTGGAAGTCAACAAGCTCGCAGCTGCTGTCCTTGTAAACTCCTGAGTGGAGCACTGAAGAAGCAGAAGAGTGTGATTACATTAGACGTCAGGTCACCATCAGTCACTCTGCAGCTCTCGAAGCTCTACTTAGCTTATGTAAAGTTTCCATCCACTTGTGAAGACCATGTATGTTACGGCACCCTTGAGTTTCCACGATGGAATCAGTGATACACGAGTCTTTGTCACAAAAAACATTCAAGTTTATTAATCCTCCTCCTTCATTGTTCCATTGACTTTGTGTGAAGCTCCAGTTCCACAGAGCATGATGCTGCCACCTCCATGCTGGACGGTAGGTCTGGTGTTGTTGGGGTTAAAAATCAGACCTAAACTAGTCCCAAAAACTGTTCAGAACAAGTCAGAATACAGTCTGAAACCTAAAAAAGACAAACACCAGTGCAAAATCGGGACCAATCCAGTCCAGGACACCCCCCAAGACAATCTGAAACCAGTCCTAATCCAGGGCCAAATCCACTGTAAAATAAATCCTAAACCAACTTTAAATCACATTCAAGACCAGGTCCCAAACCAGCTCAGAACCAAGACTGAAACCAAACAAGAACCTGTCCCAACAAAATCCAAAGCCAGTCCAGAATCCAGTCTGGAATCAGGACAAAGGGACGTCTAGAAAGCCCCAGAGCATGATGCTGCCACCTCCATGCTGATGGTAGGTCTGGTGTTGTTGGGGTTGAAGGCCTCACCTTCTCTCCTCAGTCTTTGTTCCATCTGACCTCAGAACTTTCCTCCAGAAGGCCTTTTCTTTGTCCATGAGATCAGTGGAGCTTTAAGGTTCTGCTTCTAGAGGAAGAACTTCCTTCTTCATGGAGCCTCTCAGCTCATGTTGATGTCCAACCCTGTGGACACTGACAGCTGTGTTCCAGCAGCTTCTGGTTCATCCAGACCTGCTTTCTGCTGGTTCCTGGTTGACTCTGGACCATCCTGACCAGGTGTCAAGAAACTAGTGGACCAAATGTGACAAAAATGTGGACCAAAATGGACTACACGTGGACCAAACTGGACTAAATGTGGACCAAACTGGACTAAATGTGGATCAAACTGGACTAAATGTGGATCAAACTGGACTAAACCAAACTGGACTAAATGTGGGCTAAACTGGACTAAACTTGGACCAAATTGGACTAAACATGGACCAAACTGGGGTAAACGTGGACCAAACTGGACTAAATGTGGACCAAACTGGACTAAACCAAACTGGACTAAACGTGGACCAAATTGGACTAAATGTGGACCAAACTGGACTAAATGTGGATCAAACTGGACTAAACCAAACTGGACTAAACGTGGGCTAAACTGGACTAAACGTGGACCAAACTGGACTAAACATGGACCAAACTGGGGTAAACGTGGACCAAACTGGACTAAATGTGGACCAAACTGGACTAAACCAAACTGGACTAAACGTGGACCAAATTGGACTAAGCGTGGACCAAACTGGACTAAACCAAACTGGACTAAACGTGGACCAAACTGGACTAAACCAAACTGGACTAAACGTGGACCAGACTGGACTAAACCAAACTGGACTAAACGTGGACCAAACTGGACTAAACCAAACTGGACTAAATGTGGACCAAACTGGACTAAGCATGGACCAAACTGGACTAAACCAAACTGGAGTAAACCAAACTGGACTAAACGTGGACCAAACTGGACTAAACATGGACCAAACTGGGCTAAACGTGGACCAAACTGGGCTAAACCAAACTGGACTAAACCAAACTGGACTAAGCGTGGACCAAACTGGACTAAACCAAACTGGACTAAACGTGGACCAAACTGGACTAAACATGGACTAAACTGGTCTAAACCAAACTGGACTAAACCAAACTGGACTAAACATGGACTAAACTGGTCTAAACCAAACTGGACTAAACCAAACTGGACTAAACTAAACAGACCTGCTTTCTGCTGGTTCCTGGTTGACTCTGGACCATCCTGACCAGGTGTCTCTCAGCAGCAGGTGGTAGTTTGTGTTTCCTTCCTGATGGTGGCAGCAACACACCTGGACCATGAACTTTATACTACAAACAGGTGATTCTAGGACCTGAAGCTGCTTTGAAACGGCTCCAAGGGACGTTCTGAATGGTTCTAGTCCATGATTTGCTTCTTCAGATCTTTGCTGAGCTCCTCAGACTTTCCCACTGTAGTGTCTGAGTCTAATGAGTGGATCAGTGGTTCTAGTTAAACTGGATCAGAGGAGTCAGCAGCTGTAGTCGATTGCAATCACTCAGGAGACGTTAAGAGGCCATGAAACTAAGAGAATTTGATCAACACAACTTTCTACATCAATAAAACTGATCATTCAAGTTGCTCTGTTTATTTTTGATCCAGCAGGTTTTCTCATATTTCCAGAAGATCTTTAATAAAACTATGAAAGAACCAAATTGCAGGATTGTTTTTTTGTGACAAAGATTCATGTGTTTCATTGATTCCATTAAAGAAAGTTAAGAGTTCTGGGACTCACTGGAAACTCAACACGACCACGATATAAATGGTCTTTAGGAGTCGAAGTAAACTTTTGCCCACCAGTACTTCTGTTTGAAGGCTGTGACTTTTCTGTGGCACTTTAAAGTGATTGGGTTTGTTTATCCTCGGCTAAACTCAGAACCCTGGATAATCAGTGCAGGGGAGAAAAAAGAAAGGAAGAAGATAATATCTCGTGTCTGCTCATCTCTTCCCTTATCCAAACAAGCTCCCTGAGCAATAACACGTTGCTGGCCTAGATAAATATGACCCACGTCCCGCGGTAACGCAAGGAGGGCTGGGAAAAACACACAACTATACCCACACGGCCATTCAGCGCACGTATAAGCACAAAGACACACAACGGCGGACAATGAAAGCCAACTCGGGGGGGGATATTGAACCACACAGATGCGCACTCGGAAAAGGTCTGGCACATTAAGACAGAAGCCCTTTAACGGCAGCGATGGGGACAAAGAGCAGATTATTGCTTGAAGGAGAAACAACAACGAGCGGTAGCGACTCTCGGCCGAGGTGTTTTAGCGAAGCAGCGGGCGGCACATTCCAGGACGGCTGCCAGAAACAACCGGAGAGCGAGCAGAGACACAACGGCCGTACGGGGAGCCACAGCCGGGCTCATTTGGCCGCTCTTCCACTGCACAATAACAATCATGACTCCGCGGATCCGGGCGCGTAATTAGCTCGCGGAAAATAAACTTTCAGGAATACGAACCGCTGAGCAAACTCCATCTGAGTGTCATTATGTAAAGCCCCTCTGATGGATTGGGGTTATTCAGATAAAAACAACAGACTCACCGCACCTTCTGGTCCGTGTACGTCGCAGGCATTTGTTTTCTTATTTTGAGATTTCAAAATAAAAACGAAAAATAAACCGTTTCCCGTTTTTTTCAGTGATAATACAAAATGAAAAACGGAAAACAGGCCCTAATTCATTATCCATTATCTGTTATCTGATTTAATTAAATATGTTTGTAAATGGAAATTAAAATTAAAATACACCTGTGGAAAACTTATTTCTCTACTTCCTGTTGGTTTTGGCTCCGTGACCCGTCTGACTTGTGATGAGGAAGGATCTGGTATCTAAAGCTCCAGTGTTAGCTCACTGTTAGCAGACCTTGCTGTGTGCCGTGGCCTGATGAAGACCCACTGTGGGGTCCAAACGTTGCTTGGCTCACATTGTTCACTATTTCACAGTGGACTTTTCACCAGCGTGGGGTTTATTTGTCCCTTTGGAGGGACCTTGTGGTGCCGCTAGCTCTGCCGCTAGCGCTAAATCGCTAGCGTTTGGCTGCTTTTCGGGACGTTTTTGGGGAGGTTTGGAGGTTTTCTGTTACTTTAGCTTTGCTTTTTGGTTTCCTTACATTTCCTTAGGGTGGGGGCTTCTGCTTGAGTTGTCTTTTCATTTGCAGGGTGTTTTTTGGGGTTTTGTTGGTGTTTTCTGCCCTACATTAGCGTCACGGGTCTGTGTACGTCGCGGCCATTCGTTTTCTTATTTTGAGATTTCAAAATAAAAACGAAAAATAAACTGTATCCCTTTTTTTCAGTGATAATACAAAATGAAAAATGGAAAACGGGCCCTAATTCATTATCCATTATCAGTTATCTGATTTAATTAGATGTGTTTGTAAATTATTTCTTTATTTCCTGTTCGTTTTGGCTCCATGAACCATCTGACTTCTGAAGAGAAGTCCGCTAAATGGTGGAGCTAGTGATTTAGCGCTAGCTCCACCGCTGGCGCTAAATTGCTACTTTGCTTTCTGGCAAAGCTAAAGTAACAGAAAATCTCCAAACCTCCCCAAAAACGTCCCAAAAAGCAGCCGAACGCTAGCGATTTAGTGCTAGTGGCAGAGCTAGCGGCACCACAAGGTCCCTCCAAAGGGACAAATAAACCCCACGCTGGTGAAAAGTCCACTGTGAAATAGTGAACAATGTGAGCCAAGCAACGTTTGGACCCCACAGTGGGTCTTCATCAGGCCACGGCACACAGCAAGGTCTGCTAACAGTGAGCTAACACTGGAGCTTTAGATACCAGATCCTTCCTCATCACAAGTCAGACGGGTCACGGAGCCAAAACCAACAGGAAGTAGAGAAATAAGTTTTCCACAGGTGTATTTTAATTTTAATTTCCATTTACAAACACATCTAATTAAATCAGATAATGGATAATGGATAATGAATTAGGGCCCGTTTTCAGTTCTTTATTTTGTATTATCACTGAAAAAAACGGTTAACAGTTTATTTTTCGTTTTTATTTTGAAATCTCAAAATAAGGAAACGAATGGCCGCGACGTACACGGACCGCTTCTCTTATAACAGCGACGGGTTTTAATAAATGAAGTTATTCTCAAACTAATCTCCAAGTTTGGTCGAGATGAAGCTCATAATGCAACGTTATGCAACACGTCTTTCTTCCAGTCAGCTTCTCTGAACCGAATATATTCCTGACAGCTGCTCGTCTCCGGAGGCTTTCATCATTTTTTTCGCCCCGCAAAAGTGTAAATTACAGCTGTCAGTGGAAGAACAAAGAGAGCCTGATGGATTTACCAATATGTATCAAACAGATTGCAAGAGCCAGATTGTCGGCTTCGATTGTGTTAAAGTTCAGCTCTCACTGTTCCACTCTCTGCTCACTGATCTCCTCCAGACTCTGCTGGGACCCGGAGGTTCAGACCGAGAGGTGTTTATTGTGAAATCAAATAGAGCAAAGTGGGCCGAGATGTCGGAGTTTGAGCTGCAGCTGGTTAGCGGAGCAGCCCGGCCGACAGACCGCGGGCCGACTCCGAAGCTTCCTTCATCTGAACTGAGACGGAGCGAGGAGCTGGAGTGGGCAGCAGCTTTTCCTCCAGTTAGTTTGGGAGAACTCAGCCGGGGCACCAAAGTTCAAGCAAAGACAAGCAAACATCCAGATTTCCAAACTTTATTCCGCCCGAGGAGCTCACACAGAACGCACCGCTCCGTTCCAGCTGCTGGTGTTTATTCTCCAGCGTCCTTTTTAATCGATTCCTCGTTCGCTGCTGTTTTTGTTTAGCATTCGCAAAGAAACGCTCGTGTGGAAAAATGCAAAGAGCGTCATTAAGAATTAACGGTCGGAGACGTCGAACCCGGAGGCAACTCTGCTGCAGGACGCTAAAGGTCGGAGCTCGGCCTGACATGGGAGACTTGAAACCACATCAGAAGCCAAACTACCACATCAGATTTGCTTGTTTGGCTGCACTACTGGTCCGTGTACGTCGCGGCCATTCGCTTTCTTATTTTGAGATTTCAAAATAAAAGCGAAAAATAAACCGTTTCCTGTTTTTTTCAGTGATAATACAAAATGAAAAACAGAAAACAGGCCCTAATTCATTATCCATTATCTGTTATCTGATTTAATTAGATGTGTTTGTAAATGGAAATTAAAATTAAAATACACCTGTGGAAAACTTATTTCTCTACTTCCTGTTGGTTTTGGCTCCGTGACCCGTCTGACTTGTGATGAGGAAGGATCTGGTATCTAAAGCTCCAGTGTTAGCTCACTGTTAGCAGACCTTGCTGTGTGCCGTGGCCTGATGAAGACCCACTGTGGGGTCCAAACGTTGCTTGGCTCACATTGTTCACTATTTCACAGTGGACTTTTCACCAGCGTGGGGTTTATTTGTCCCTTTGGAGGGACCTTGTGGTGCCGCTAGCTCTGCCGCTAGCGCTAAATTGCTAGCGTTCGGCGGCTTTTCGGGACGTTTTTGGGGAGGTTTGGAGGTTTTCTGTTACTTTAGCTTTGCCAGACAGTAAATTGGCGATTTAGCGCTAGCGGTGGAGCTAGCGCTAAATTGCTAGCTCCGCCATTTAGCGGAAATCGCTAGCTCCTCTTCAGAAGTCACACGGGTCATGGAGCCGAAACCAACAGGAAATAGAGAAATAAGTTTTCCACGAGTGTATTTTAATTTTAATTTCCATTTACAAACACATGTAATTAAATCAGATAACAGATAATGGATAATGAATTAGGGCCCGTTTTCTGTCTTTCATTTTGTATTATCACTGAAAAAAACAGGAAACGGTTTATTTTTCATTTTTATTTTGAAATCTCAAAATAAGAAAACAAATGACCGTGACGTACACGGACCCACGCGTTTGTCGGAGCAGCAGAACTGCATGTTCCCTACATGTGGATCCACTGCACGCTTTTAAAATCCACAGCGGCCACAAAGGAAACCACGAATTAGCCCGGAGCAGCTCTGCAAACATGCAAGTCTGGAAAAATCTCCAAGGTCTGTTTAGTCTGTGGGAACCCGGACGCAACGCTTCGTGTTCCGACTGAGATAACAGGCGTATTTACGGATGCATCCACGGCACGGCTACATGCAGCAGGAGGATCACCGGGGTTCGCACTCATTAACTGTGGAGGACGACGTGCAGGAGGAAACACTGCTCACATCCTCGCCTGCACTCTCCTCGTTTTATTCCCGCCTTTGTCGCTGAGCTGCCACTTCCAGCTGTCGGTCGGTGGAACGGCGGCGGCTCGTTTGTCAGGAAAACAGTTTGAAGTGTTGCTCTGAGGCTCCACAGGGCGTCTTTAACCAACGTAGCATCACACATACATTAAGAGAAAGTCCTTCTTCACCTACACTGATCCACGTTGGAGTGACTCTGGATCATTTATGAGACACGACACAACTTTAGTGTAGTTTTTGAGTAATTTAGGACAAATTTTAGGTCCTTTTTGAGCAATTTTCGTAAGAAAATGGGGGAAATGTTTAGTTTTTTCGACAGGTTTTTGTCATTTTGGACGACTTTCTTTTAGTTTTGGACATGTTTACATCCACTCCAGGTGTCAAGAATAACAATGTGGACACATTCTGAGTCACTCTGGACAAATTTTGAGAGATTTAGGTCAATTTTTGTGTAATTTTAGTTCAACTTTCACGTCATTTTGATGTTTTTGTTCATATTGCTCATTTCTTTTTTATCATTTCAGTAATTTTCATGTAATTCTGAACATTTTTAATCATTTTTGGACCAATTGGTGTCATTTTTCACCTACTTTTGAATAAATTTTTACATCATTTTGACTCATTTCTGACGGATGAACAACACATTTGAGATCTGTTTGAAGCTGCACCCAGATCAGTTTTACAACCGTCCAGGTGTCAGAATGTAAACACAAGAAATGTGGAAAGTTTTGAGTCATTTTTGATGACTTTTGTGTCATTTTTTATTCATTTTGGACATTTTTTTTGAGTTTTTTCAACAATTTTCATGTAATTCACAACATTTTGAGTCATTTTGGACAATTTTTGAGAGTTTTTGTGTCATTTTCTTGAACTTTTAAACATTTAATGTTATTTTGACTCATTTTTGACAAATAAAAACACATTTATCACTATTTAATGGACTTTTTCCATCATTTCTGAGCCTCAGAGCTTCATCAGTCCAGCAGACAGAAACATGACGTTTAGGAGGAACAACACACTGGAGTTCTGGTAGAACCTGGACCCAGATCAGTTTACATCCATCCAGGAGTCTCAGTCTAAACACTAAACCTGGTTTCTGTTCATTTCCTCTATAACCAGCTGTGATCATCAGTATTATGGGATGTCTCATGGTGTGAACAGTCTAACGTCTATATAGAGTCCTAGAAACCATCGTTGGTTCCCTGGATGTGTTTCTGGTTTCTGATCATCCACCAGAGGAAACTTTAACAAGTGCATTCTGGGTAAACTTTAAGGCTCATATCAGCATGTTGACAGGAGGTTGGTCAGAACCAGTTAGAGACAATGGAAGGAGACATTTTACTACAGGAGATACCAGGATCGATTTCTAGATTCCTTCAGTGTCAGAATCCGACAGAAACTATTAAAGTGACAAACATCAAAACGACTCACAAACTGTTGAGGACAGCATGAAAGTCGTCCAGAGTTACTTGAAATTATAATAATAAAGCATTGGTTTTATAAAGGGCTTTTCTAGACACTCAAAGACGCTTCACATTGCATTATTCATTCACTCCATACTACTGCCAGTCTGCTCCATCAGCCCCTCCGACCACCACCAACACTCACTCTCTCACTGCATCCACCCTCATGTTCCCTCACGGTCTCCCATCCAGGTACTGACCAGGCCCAACCCTGCTTAGCTTCCCAGATCTGACGGTATCAGGCATCCACAAGGCGGTGCGGAGACAAATGGTGGAAACTGTTTACAGCGTTCCAACTGTTCAGAATGACTTGAAATGTGTCCCAACTTTAGACTTTGATACCTGGAGTTGATGAATTACTCAAAAATACTGATATATTCATCAGAAATGGTTGAAATTACTCCAGAGAGACGCCCGAAATGACTGGAAACGTGTTCATTTTTTGGCTTTAGACTGTGACGCCTGGAATAAAAGTGAAGTTAATTTGGTTGCAGTTTTTAAACAGAGCTCCAGTGTGTTTTTTTATTCATCAGAAACTGCTCAATGTGTCACGAAAGATCCAAAAGGACCTAAGATTTGTCCAGAATGACTCCGACGTCGATCATCTTCAGACTGTGACTCCTGGATGGGTTCAGGTTCTACCAGAGCCTCCAGTGTGTTGTTGATCCTACATTTCATGAGTCTGTCTGCTGGACTGATGAGGTTCTGATCCATGTGGACCCCCCTCTGTGGACTTCAAGGACCTCTGGAGGTCAAACCCGGATCATTGCTGCAGGTTTCTCCAGACCCCGATGTTCTGAAGGCTCCTGTTCAAAACCTGCAGCTCACTGATTGTTTGTTAAAAGCTAAAACCTCCAGCAGCCTCCCTCCCTGTCTCCCCCTGTCTCCCCCTGTCTCCCCCCGTCTCTCTGATTGGTTTGGAGACGCCGCTACAGATGTGTGTTCCTGTTTACTCTGAGCGGGAGGTAATTGAGGAAGTCTGGCTCTCTCTTCAGGAGCTCAGTGGGAGCCGAGTTACTACCGAAGCAAACACTTCACATCTCCGCCTGTTTATCTCCTCCCTCTGTCCTCACGTCGCCTCTCTCCCTCTCTCTCTCTCTCTCTGCCTTCACCTTCCTTCCTTCCTTCCTTCTTCTAGCGGGGGGGAAAGGATGTCTGCCTCGCCCTGCAAGAGCTGCAACAAAGCCGCTCTCTTTTCTGTGCTGCATCCTTTAACCTGCACATCAGAAGGCAGAGGGAAGCCGCCGAGCCGACCCCCGTTAGAGCATGCAAACGAGCCGGCGGTGCACCTGCCGACGCTCACCTGGAACTGGCCGGTGTAGTCGTCGTCCGTGGTCCCCTCCCTGCCCTCCTTCAGCGCGATCAGGGTGAAGCCTCGGAAGTAAGAGGGGCTGGCGGCCAGCAGGACGACTGGAAAAGGAGGACGGAGCGGGTTAAGAAGACAAAAAGGCAAAAGCAGCTCTAGAATTCAAAACCAGACCGTAAAGCTGAAGGACAGAGTTCATGAGAGCCTCGACCCTCCAGCTTCTCCTGCTCCGAGAGGCGACATGTCAACACTCTGCAGCTTTATCAGGGCTTTTAACGCCAGTGTCCCCCTGAGTTCAGCCACAGATTGGCTGAAAGGTGCCAAGAAATAAGTCAAACAAATAAAGACCTCAGCGGGGAGACTTTAAGACAAGGTGACTCTTTATTGTTTTGCATCAAGCCGAAGCTCATTATGATAAAACCTCCCGTCAGAATTAACTCTGAGTTTTAAACATGACAAACCGCTGAGCGTCCTGTCTGGACTCATCAGGAGTCCTTTTCTCTCTTCCCTCTATAACGTGGTCAAATCCACCAGGCAGGTTAGAGACTGTACATTTGTAGGGGTCGGCTTAATTGGAGCCAGATCCAGGGTGTGAGCAGGAAG
>CM045448.1:2777033-2801724 GCA_024666655.1 Dascyllus trimaculatus | reverse complement strand
GATTCTCTAAACCTTTCTTCTTTAACACTTTCTTGCTCTGATAAATGGTGAATTTTGCCAACTTATAAAAGAATAACACAACTTACAAACCAGCCATTGGGTTTTGGATTCTAAGGATTAAGGGAGTCATAAAGAAAACAGTCTTCAGATGTTGGATTTGACTTTTTACAGTCTCACTTCCTGTCTGCTCTGCGTAAACACTGCCTGCAGTTCAGCCTAGATCCAAATTCTCAGAATTTTTCTAATGTGACTGTTTGTCTCAGCTGAGTCTCTAAAGACTCTCTAGTTGCACAGAAGAGCACAGAATTTTTTGTTTTTTGCAGAATCTGGGTGGAGCAAATGGACTATTTTTAAATGAGACCCGTAGAATAAACTGATTTTAATTAAATATCTCGATTTTAAGCTCAGATTTGAAGCGGCAAAGATAGTTCAAGGACTATTAGAAAGTTGAAAATTCTACAAATCTTTCTGCTTTAACAGTGTCTTGCTCAGATAAATGATGTAAATCTGGTGATTATTAAATGTATAACATACCTTGCACATCGACTGGTGGGTTTTGGGATTCAGAGAGTGAAGGGAGGCATAAAGAAAACCGTCTTGTAGTTCAAACATCTGAGAATTCTTCTTCCATGACTGTTGGTCGCAGCCGTGTCATTAAAGGTTTTCTAGTTGCACAAAAGAGCACAGAATTTTTTGTTTTTTATAGAATCTGGATAGAAGAAACCATTTTTATCATTTTTGGTGATTTTTTAAATGAACCACATTAAAGAAACTTCGATTCAGGTGAAATATGATGATTTAAAGCTTAGATTTGTTCCAGGTTTCCAGTGAAACACAAGGTCATAGGTTAAAGTTGAAATTACAACCGTTATTTCTGCTTTTACAGCGTCTTCTTCTGATAAACGGTGTAATTTTGTCGATTCCTTTCTAAAATAACACGCCTTTCAAACTTGGTCGGTGTATTTTGGGGTTCAGAGGGTGAAAAGAAGCTCAGAGAAACCAGTTTTCTGGTGTCGAGCTCAAAAAGTAGAAATAAGAAAAAAACAGTTCTGATTTGAGGGAAGCTTTAAATTTTGGATTTGACCAGTTTAAAAGTCTTTGAATTTATGATACATGACTGTAGGTCCCAGCTAAGTCACTCATGGCTTCCTGTTTGTGGTGAGAAAGGCAGGACTTTTTGTTTTTGACAGAATCTGATTAAATCAAATGGTTGATTTATTGGCATTTTTAGAATAAAGGGATTTTGATTAAATGTGATGATTTCTAGCACATATGATTAATTTAAGGACTGTCAAAAAGCTGGAAAAGTAGATATTCTTTATGTTTTTACAGTTTCAAGCCCAAACATCTAAACAGCAATAAGAAAAATTCTATTCTGAGTTGACGGGAACTTTGAATCTTTACAATCATATCTCCCTCTATGTCGACGATACAAACACTGCCTGCAGTTCAGCCGAAAAGTCCCTGAATTCTTTTGCTATAACTCTTGATTGCAGCCGAGTCATTTGAGGCTTCATGGTTGCACTGAGGAGCACAGAATTTTTTGTTTTTGACAGAATCTGATTAAATCAATTGGTTCATTTTTAAAAACATTTTTAGAATAAAGTGATTTCAATTAAATGTCCCGATTTTTAGCTTATGTTTGGTTAGGTTTTCTGTGTGTCACATATGTTTAATTTAAGGACCATCAAAAAGCTGGAAAAGTGAATATTATTTATGTTTTTACAGTTTCAGACCCAAACATCTAAACAGCAATAAGAAAAACACAATTTGGAGTCGAGGGGAGCTTTACATTTGAATCGTATCTCCTTCTATGTTGACGATACAAACACTACCTGTAGTTCAGCCGAAAAGTCCCTGAATTCTTGTCCCATAATTCTTAATTGCAGCTGAGTCATTCATGGCTTCACAGTTGCATTTAGGATCATAGAATTTTTTGCTTTTTACAGAATCTGATTAAAGTAAATCGTGTATTTTTGATGATTTTTTAAACGTGAGGCATGCCGACTAAAAAGTTCACAAATCTTGATCTCCAACTGAAAACACGTCACAGATGAATTAAACTTTCACAGTTCCTTGCTCTGATGAATGATAAGATCTGTGCCTTTCAAACCCACCAGAGGTTTAATCCTGTTCAGCATTTACATTCAAGGTTATGCAATGTTTTTTCTTGTATATATTGAAGGATTCAGCCGAGTATGAAACTTCTCCTCGCTGCACGTCTCAATAGATTAAATGTTTCTGTAAAACCTCTCTTCAGTAGCAGAATTATTTGTCTTCAGTCAACCTGGCAGCTCAAATCAGCCTTTCACGAGGACAATACGATCGTGATGCAGCAGCTCAGGCCAAAGGGCTGCATTAAATATGAAAATCGTGCTGATCTTAAAGTGTGGAAGTCATTTCCTCTAATGGGCTGTAAGGGTTCTGAAAAGCCCTCGATATTGTGCTCAAGTGTGTGATAGAATTTCTAATCGCTTCATGAAGCCGTTTCCATCCTGCTCATATAAAGCTTCGTTTAGGTCCTTGTTTCCATCTGAAGTGATGAAGATGGATTAAACGTACTGGGTTGTACAGGCTGAGGGCTGGGTCCTCTCGTTGTCTTGAGGAATGTTTCACTGAGGTTAAAGCTGTAAATTCAACTTAAACATGAAGGAGAAACATCACCTTTACTGTTCGGCGTCACTCTACGGTGTTAAATCCAGGACTTACGTCGGTTAGAAATCCCAGTAAAGCTCCCAGAATGGTGACAAGGCCTCCCAGTCGACTCAAAGCCAACCTGTTTATCAAGTCTTCCTCTACGTTTGGGTTTATTGGTGGTTGGTAAACCATCTTCAAGGTGCGTTACCTCCACCTGCTGGACTGTAGCAGCAGCCACCAGGAAGTCTGTATTCAAACATACTTGTAAAGACCACATCAGTTTTGAGTGAAGACACACACGAGTCTTTGTCAGTTCAACAATCAAGTTTATGAAAGGTCTTCTGGAGATATGACTAAATAAAATAGAAATAATATTCTTCCATTTCCTCCTCAGTTGGGTTCTTCTGGTTTCCGTCTACAACCTTCTGGTTTCTCTTTGACCCCTCTGGTCAGAACTGGTTCAGTCCATCTAAATGTGTCGTCTCCATGACTCAGACTGGTTTCTTCAGGTTCTTGATGGTCTAAGTCAGGACTTTCTTTGGGGGGACCAGTCTAAACCTTCATTCCAGCCTGATGGAACCATTTCTTCACCACTTTGATGTGTTTGGGCTCATTGTCTGGTTGGAACATCCAGCTGTGTCCCAGATCAACCTTCTGCTGATGGTTTTAGGTTCTGATCCTCCTCCTTCATTGTTCCATTGACTTTGTGTTGAAGCTGATGATGTTCCGACGACAAATAAACCAACTCGGTCCAGCATCAGAGGCTTCTCTGGTCCAGTAGAGACCAGAACCAGAACCACAGCAGAGTCCTGACGTTATTAAGCCTGGAATGATTTAATGTGTCGATTCTCATGGAGCTGAAATAAATCAGGTGAACAGTAACGGAGGACGGCGAGGATCCGACGTCTCTGTTCCATTTTAAAACTCAACACGGATGTTTGCTGCTGTCACTCCGACCTAACAAGCTGAGGATGGAGGGGGGAGGGTGGGGGAGGTAGATGGAGGGGAGCAAGATAGAAGAAAGGAAGAGGAGGAGGATGGGGGAGAAAGATGAGGGAGGAAGATGGGAAGGAAGAGCTCAGAACAAGATGGAAAATGGGCGACAAAAGAGATTCAGGATAATAATAAAAGAAAAAAATCCCATAAATGTTCAAGAAAAGTTTCCCAAATATTTTAGTTTTTTTTATTAAGAAAAATAATAATAAAAACACAATGAAGCTTCTCAAAAGTTTGCAAAAAAAAGTAGAAAAAGACAAAAAATATTCTGAAAATATTCTGAAAAAAAAATTCCCACAACTGTGAATTAAGAAAAAATGTTAAGAAACGCCCCAAAGCTGTTTTAAAAAATAAAACACAATGAATTTTAAAAGAGTTGGAGAAAAAATGCTCTGAAAGACAAAAAGGAAATGTCCTGTAAAGTGGAGCAACACTTCTATGTGAAATGACGAGAAAGTATTTAAAGACTCAGAAGTGCAGCCTGAGAGGCTGGTGGATGAGAGAGCATCAAGGAAATAGAGAAAATAATCCCTGATACATCCATCTTCTAACACTTATCCTGGACCGGGTCACGGGGGCAGCAGTCTAAGCAGAGAGGTCCAGACTTCCCTCCCCCCAGACGCCTCCTCCAGCCCTTCCAGTGGGACCCCGAGGTGTTCCCAAGAGACATAGTCCCTCCAGGGTGTCCTAGGTCTACCCCGAGGCCTCCTCCTGGTGGGACATGCCAGGAACACCTCCCCAGGGAGGCGTCCAGGAGGCATCCAGAGCAGATGTCCAAGCCTCCTCAACTGACTCCTCTGGATGTGGAGAAGTAGCGGCTCTACTCCGAGCTCCTCCCTCACCTGATCTCTAAGGGTGCACCCAGCCACCCTACGGAGGAAACTCATTTCAGCCGCTTGTATCCAGGATCTCGTTCTTTCAGTCACGACCCAAAGCTCCTGACTATAGGTGACCCACAGAGGGAACTGTAGGGGCCGGGTGCTATGTGGATCGGGCAGCGGTCGACAATGGGGGCCTTGGCGACCCGATCCCTGGGCTCTTGGAACCTATCCATCCATCCATCCATTATCTATACACTGCTTAAGGGTCACGGGGAGCTGGAGTCTATCCCAGTCGACTCAGGGCGAAGGCAGGGGACACTCTGGACAGGTCACCAGTCTATCACAGGGCTACTCATAGAGACAGACAACCAAGCACACTCTCATTCACCCCTATGGACAATTTAGCATCACCAGTTAACCTCAGCATGTTTTTGGACTGTGGGAGGAAGCCGGAGTAGCACAGGGAGAACATGCAAACTCCACACAGAAAGACCCCAGGCGTCCTAACCGGGGCGCGAACCGGGGATCTTCTAGCTGTGAGGCGACGCTGCTAACCACCGAGCCACCGTGCAGGTCGGGACCCATATTTTTTCTTCAATCTTTGCTTTAAAAAATTAATGATTTGACCTTTTTAGGCCTCAAACTGTAATTTAAATAAAAGTATTTGAACTTCTAACAACTTTGAAATCATTAAAAGGGACCCAAACTGCTTCTATTTCCACATCTGCAAACTAATACACTGACTACAGAACCAAATAAACATAACAGAATAGAAGAGAAAAGGAAATCCTTCAGTAAGACGTTGACTGAATGCATTTAGTTGGACGTGAAAGCTTTTAAAACGACCACATCTGCGCCTCAGTGTCACCGCGCTGCTCTTTTATAATGCTTTTCTATTCAGGGAGTCTTCATTGACCCCATAAGAAAACTCAGCAGTGACAGAAACAAACAGCTGCAGCTCAGGACGACTTTTTCAGGTCGGGTTTGCAGGATATCGAGTGGACCTCTGATCTTTGCGCCGCTGGAAATAACAATAACGTGAACGACTGAAGGGGCGGGAAGCCAAACGAAGCCGTCGAACGTTTGGGTCGATTCCCCCGGAGCTCTTTGCTACCGCCGGTTTGTCGACGTAGCAAAGTGCCGCAGAGTTCCTCCAGGAGAAACTGACATGAATGTATAACCGGATGCACACATTCAGATTTATGATCGACACCTCGCTTTAAAAACTGGACGCCAGGCTGCTTTTCTTTCTGCTCAGTCATGGTTTTTTATATTCTACATTACCTGCAAGAGTGCAAGTAAAGATTTCTGCTACGAACAGCACATAATGGCTTTATGGGATCCGGGCTGGGGTTTGTCGCAGCTCACTTAAAGGTGGTGCTGCAGGAATACCAGCCTGGGATCCATGCATGATGAATGGAGGGAAATATCAGCTCTTGCAAAAACAAAAAGCTGCTAAACTGAAACAAAGGAGCGTCACACTGCAAATATGCTGCCGCTGTACTTCGTGCTGAAGCTGTGGGGGCAGATATTACAGTGTGATTCTGTTCCTTATTGGGTGTTGCTGTCAAACTGGGCTGTCTTGTCTAATATTTCTTGGTTTGTTAGCCAGGCTGAGCGTCTTTATCAGATAAATATAGCAGCAGTGTCATCCTGAGAGGGACAGAGTCTGGAGAATGATGCTTGAAAATACTGTGCAAAAGGAGTGAGTCAGCAATCTGGAGGAAGTTTTCCTTAAAGTCCCTCTCTGGTTGTTGATCTGGGAAATAAATACTTATAAATACATATTGGGTAGATATTTAGAAGTTTGTTTCCATGAAAACAATCTCTTCCACCTGATTCTGGCATTAGCAGCTCCTCTGAAGGAGTTACAAGAAGGAGACTAGTGAGAGAGGCCACCAAGAATCCTATGACTCCTCTGAAGGAGTTAGAAGAAGGAGACGAGTGAGGGAGGACACCAAGACTCCTATGACTCCTCTGAAGGAGTTACAAGAAGGAGACTAGTGAGGGAGGCCACCAAGACTCCTATGACTCCTCTGAAGGAGTTAGAAGAAGGAGACTAGTGAGGGAGGCCACCAAGACTCCTATGACTCCTCTGAAGGAGTTAGAAGGAGACTAGTGAGGGAGGCCCAAGACTCATGACTCCTCTGACTCCACCAAGACTCCTATGACTCCTCTGAAGGAGTTAGAAGAAGGAGACTAGTGAGGGAGGACACCAAGACTCCTATGACTCCTCTGAAGGAGTTAGAAGAAGGAGACTAGTGAGGGAGGCCACCAAGACTCCTATGACTCCTCTGAAGGAGTTAGAAGAAGGAGACTAGTGAGGGAGGCCACCAAGACTCCTATGACTCCTCTGAAGGAGTTAGAAGAAGGAGACTAGTGAGGGAGGCCACCAAGACTCCTATGACTCCTCTGAAGGAGTTCCAAGAAGGAGACTAGTGAGGGAGGCCACCAAGACTCCTATGACTCCTCTGAAGGAGTTAGAAGAAGGAGACTAGTGAGGGAGGACACCAAGACTCCTATGACTCCTCTGAAGGAGTTAGAAGAAGGAGACTAGTGAGGGAGGACACCAAGACTCCTATGACTCCTCTGAAGGAGTTAGAAGAAGGAGACCAGTGAGGGAGGACACCAAGACTCCTATGACTCCTCTGAAGGAGTTACAAGAAGGAGACTAGTGAGGGAGGACACCAAGACTCCTATGACTCCTCTGAAGGAGTTAGAAGGAGACTAGTGAGGGAGGCCACCAAGACTCCTATGACTCCTCTGAAGGAGTTAGAAGAAGGAGACTAGTGAGGGAGGCCACCAAGACTCCTATGACTCCTCTGAAGGAGTTACTAGAAGGAGACTAGTGAGGGAGGACACCAAGACTCCTATGACTCCTCTGAAGGAGTTAGAAGAAGGAGACTAGTGAGGGAGGCCACCAAGACTCCTATGACTCCTCTGAAGGAGTTAGAAGAAGGAGACTAGTGAGGGAGGCCACCAAGACACCTATGACTCCTATGAAGGAGTTCCAAGAAGGAGACTAGTGAGGGAGGCCACCAAGACACCTATGACTCCTCTGAAGGAGTTAGAAGAAGGAGACTAGTGAGGGAGGACACCAAGACACCTATGACTCCTCTGAAGGAGATAGAAGAAGGAGACTAGTGAGGGAGGACACCAAGACACCTATGACTCCTCTGAAGGAGTTACAAGAAGGAGACTAGTGAGGGAGGCCACCAAGACACCTATGACTCCTCTGAAGGAGTTACAAGAAGGAGACTAGTGAGGGAGGCCACCAAGACATCTATGACTCCTCTGAAGGAGGTACAAGAAAGAGCAGTCAAAGCTTTATGGGAGACAAAGAGAAATACTCTGTTGAAAGAAGCTCAGATTAAATCTGGACTAGAGTCACCAGAAGACATGTTTAGACTCTGGTCACCTAGAAGAAGGTTCCTTTTTCATGATGAGACCAAAATTGAGCTTTTTTTGCCAACAGACTAGATGCTAAGTCTGCGAGAGCCCGAACATTGTACAGCATTACAAACACACTACCCCCACTGTGTAGCATGGTGGTGGCAGAATCATAATGTGAAGCACGGTGGTAGCAGCATCATGATGTGAAGCATGGTGGTGGCAGCATCATGATGTGAAGCATGGTGGTGGCAGCATCATGATGTGAAGCATGGTGGTGGCAGCATCATGATGTGAAGCACGGTGGTGGCAGCATCATGATGTGAAGCTTGGTGGTGGCAGCATCATGATGTGAAGCACGGTGGTGGCAGCATCATGATGTGAAGCACGGTGGTGGCAGCATCATGATGTGAAGCACGGTGGTGGCAGCATCATGATGTGAAGCATGGTGGTGGCAGCATCATGGTGTGGGGATGTTCCTCAGAAGCAGGTCCTGGAAGGCTTGTAAAGGTAGAGGGTAAATGAATGCAGCAGAGTCTAGAGAAGTCCTGGAGGACGACCTGATGTAGTCTGATAGAGAACTGAGACCTGGAGTAGATCAGCTTCCATCAAGACGATGAGAAAACAGAAATGATTTAAAGACAACAAGGTGGATGTTCTGGAGGCCGAGTCAGAGTCCAGACCTCAATCCAACTGAGGATTTGTGGCTGTTTCGTCACGGTTCCTGTGTCCACTTTGACATGACAGTCTGTTTTTGTAAATTCTTGTCAAAAACGCCCAACTAAATCGAGCATGATTGAAGGTTTAAAAGCAACACAAGGGGAAAACCGATGAGTACTTCATATTGTTGCTTAATGTTTCATCCCTCACCTCACCTTCCCTGTGGTCCCATGATCACAAGGATTTTCTACCTGTTGGAAAAACTACAAAATCAAAATACAAAATTTGCAAACTGTCCTTTTGCACACAAGATATCTCACGACCAGAGAGTTTACTTCCTGTTTCTATGAGGATAAACCCTCCACATGTTAACAACCCAGTGACCTTTCTTCTTGCACCATCCTCCATGCAAACCTTGCTGTTTTTGCCCCTCCATGAAGAAGAAAGTTGCTGTCTGTCCTCTTGTTTCCTGCTCCTTGTAAAAGCTCCTCGCAGGGTTTCAGCCTCACTGTTCCGCCAGCTGTTGTCCTTCTTGCTGTTGGCCATCGCGGAGTCGCAGGGCTATTAATTGGCAGTCCTTCACTTTGATTAAAGGACAAACGCTTGCCTCTGACAGCACTGCCTACAGGTGATGTGCTTGTCGTGGCAGCAGATGGCGGCTCGTGTTGGCTTCGCTCCTGCTGTTGTACTCGCTAATCATCTGGGAGGGCCAGCTCATAGTAAACAAAGGCCTCAGTCGCCCCGCTGTTTAAATTAACTGCACCACAATGCTGCTGGAAACATGCTCTGTAAAACCGAGTTGGCATCGCTGGCTTGTACGTCCACAACTTTTGCTTAGACTCAGAACTTTTTTGATGGATTACCATGAGATTGTTCACTAACAGAGTGAACCTTAATGACTCTGGAGATCCCAGAGACGCATTCTTCGTTCCCAGATGATGAATTAAATGACGATCCCTTGACTTTTTTTTGAGAGGGACTACAAGTTGACATTTGCGGTTTTGAATGAACCGTCTAAAACTACGTCTAAAGATGGATGAACCCTCAATAGTGTCACATTTAGGTGTACTGGATAGCAGTTTTGAAGTTCAACGTGGGGGCTAATCTTAGCAATAACTCCTGGCTAATCTATGTTTAACTGATATAATGTCTTCGGACTATGGACTGCTCTTGTTTTAGCATAACTTTTAGCCTGTATACAATTTAAATCGGTAAGTTACATGAAAGTTCTCCTCCTGCACTGTTGTCTTGAAAGGTAAAGTTAGCCAAAGAGACCAAAACCACTTCCCCACCAGGCTGTAAACGTGTTTACTGCTGTTGTAAAGTTGGACATTTAACATGGGGATCAACTCACTTTCGGAGCCAGCCTCTAGTGGACATCTTAGGAACTGCACTTCATCATTGGCTTCATTTTTTTCCAGCTCCAGAGGTTGCCAGTTGCCCTCAAGTGTTGTATTCACCGTGGCGATCCTTTACCTTTTCATCCACTGTGAGGCTAACTTAGCTATTTAGCAAATATTAGCATCTTAAACAGTAAACAGGGATAGTGATCAGGGTTAACATCACTTTTTCAAGCCTCATTAGCATTGAGCTCAAAGCACTAGTGTGTCTTAGCAGGAGTAGCATTGTTGAAAGTAGCCGTGCCACGATGACATTTCTCGGTAGCATTGCGCTAACAGTGCAAATCAAATAGCTTTTCAGTGACAAAGCTCTTTTATTAATACATGTACAAGTGCAGGATGCCGCTGCCATGCATGGATAGATTTCAGAAGCACTTTCATATCACCCCGACATCATGCACCAATCCACCAGTACAGCTGCAAACACCAGCTAACAGCTCGTCAACAGCTAACTACCAGCTAGACGTAATAAATTCAGTACCACGGACTGTTGTCAAGCCACTTTGGGTCACACGTGGAGGAGTTTATGCATAACCTTTAGCTTTTATACAATTTAAATGGGTAAGTTATATAAAAATTCGGGGGAATTAGCTTTAGAGACCAAAACCAGGCTGTAAACATGTTGATTTCTTTTGCAAAATAAGACATTTTAACATGGAGGTCTATGGGGGTTAACTCACTCTAAGAGCCAGCCTCTAGTGGACAGTCAAGGAACTGCAGTTTTTGGCCCAGCCTAGATTGGTGCTTTTTTTTTTTTTTGCAAGTAGCTTCACTGAATTGAAGCCTCATTTAAATTTGAGTAAATGGAGGTTAGGTAACACATGTAGCTTGCTCAACACTTACTATTATTATACTATTATATTATAGTATGGATGTAGAGTCTTACTTATGGAAGCCCTAAACAGCCATGGTCCAACTTAATTTTTTTCTCTCTGTTTTCTCGTTATAATGGCATAATTTTGTCGTTATAATGAGAAAACAAAACCCATTATCTCATTATAACGACAAAATTATCTTGTTTTCTCGAGAAAACAAAATCGTTTTCTCGTTCTAACAACTTAATTTTCCGGTGAGGTACAAAGTGAAACCAACCCTCCAGACCAGAAGGAGCTCTGCCACCGCTGCACACTACCGACTGAGAGTTTGTTAAAGTTGGAAAGATGTTCACAGATTCAGACTTCCAGCATCAATAACTCATTAGTGACACGTTGTCAAAACATAATCGATGCCTCTTTCCATCGTTGTCAGGTAGACAATGTGCTACAAGCCCAGCTTTATCAACAGTAGCTGTCTTTCAAGCTGCACAAATAACACTGGTGTCTATGAGCAGCCGGCTGGGAGATGAGTGTCCAGGGACCGTCTGCAAATTTTAAAACCTCTGCAACAGCCAAAAGAAACACGACACAAATATTCAATGACTTCACTCTACCATAGTTTCAGTTGATGTCTGCAGTGATTCTGGTGACACTACAGTACAGTAGAGTGAAGTTGTTGAATATTTGTGTCGTGTTTCTCTTCCCTGTTGCAGCGGTTTTGTAATTTACAGACGGTCCCTGGACACTCATCTCCCAGCCGGCTGCTCATAGACACCAGTGTTATTTCTGCAGCCTGAAAGACAGCTACTGTTGATAAAGCTGGGCTTGTAGCACATTGTCTACCTGACAACGATGGAAAGAGGCATCGATTATGATTTGACAACGTGTCACTAATGAGTTATTGATGCTGGACGTCTGAATCTGTGAACATCTTTCCAACTTTAACGAACTCTCAGTCGGTAGTGTGCAGCGGTGGCAGAGCTCCTTCTGGTCTGGAGGGTTGGTTTCACTTTGTACCTCACCGGAAAATTAAGTCGTTATAACGAGAAAACAGAGCGAAAAAATGTAAGTTGGACCGTGGCTGCTTAGGGCTTCCGTACTTACTCAAGATGAATACAGTAAAGAAGAAGTCCAACCTCCAGCTACTTCTGATTTCCTCATGAGCCATATGAAGCTATAGATGCACCACCGGGCTTCATGCTCTTTTAATTCCCAACAAATATCTGAGCTGTTGTTAAATGCTATCCTTGGTTATTCGTCCTCCAGCTCCCTTTGATATTCTTCGGCTAAATCATTTATCAGTTTGCAGTGAAACCAGAGAACGCCGCAAATAAAACCTTCCATTTGCAAGATGAATTTTGTTTTGGAGGCCAGAGGTGTCGGCTGCGGGGCTCCGTTCTTAAAGTTTTGCAGCGCTGAAGTCCTTGAGGATCCATTTAAATCCTCGCAAGTGTCTGCATGTGTGCGGCTGTGGAGAACGCCGGCTGTCCCTTTATTACCTCAGTAAAAAGGCCCGAGGCTCTGCAGGCTCACAACAGCCGTGCAGCCCCCCTGAATTGCCTTGGCATCGCCCCCCTAAGCAAACTCATCCATTTTTCTGCGCTGCATTATCATATTTCCAAATCCACCTGATACACTTTGGGAACTAATTGAGCACTTTCCGCGGAAATAAAGCGCCAAGGACAAACAGGGAGCCCCTCGTCTCATTTCCATTTCGCCGTGGCACACTCAGGCCTGTCGGAGAGTTTAAAGTCTTCCGAAGTCCCCGGCGAGCTCGCTGCCCTCATATGTATGTTAATGAATCACTGTCTCAGCAAAACACACCGTCGGCCTCGGCGGCAGGGAGTCTAAAGAGCAGGATGAGCCCCGGCGTCCCGAGAGGCTCGGCCCGCCAAGACGCGTCGCCGCTTCCTGTCCGTTTGTTCCACAAATCGGCGTTTGCGGCTGCAGGCTTCGTCCAGGCGTTCAGCCCGTGAATGTGAGCTTTGTCTCCGGTGTGAGCGACCCTGCAGAACGCCGCCTCAGCACATCGTCATCTCGTCATTCAGTGCAGAAAAGTTTGCCGGGAGAAACTCGTTATCGACGGAGTTGCAGCTTTTGTCACACATTCCGGATGCGGACGGTAAAAGCAGAACGTGACGCCTTTCAATCGTGTCCTCAGGCAGCCGGGCGGCAGACGTCCCTCCCATCGGCCTCTCCTTCGAGTGTTTTTCACACCTGGAATCCACTCAGGTTTTCATTAAGCGCTTCCCTCTCAGGCGCCGAGGATGCAGATGAACTGAGCTTGAGGACGCTCACGGCTCGGAGTCGAGAATCAAACTGGCATAAGTCAGAGGTTGAGGAGCGTCGGAGGAGAGTCGATGCTTCTATGGTTTCCCAGCTCCTCAGTTTGGTTTTAAATGACTTCTGCAGCTCAGTCGTAATGTTTTGAATATGCAATCAGTCCTGAGCTCTGGGGTTAATCTTATTTTCATCTTCTAGTCGTGATTATTTCCTTCAGCGCTGACTAATTTTCAGAAGAACAACATTCTTGTGTGTTCAGGGTTTCAGGGCCGACCGCTGGTGAAGCTACAGCGACTCTCTGGGAAATGAATAAATACACGGATGCAGAGTAGAAATTCAAACCCAAAACAACATTTATCATTATCTGATGAGTTGAACTGACATGATAAAGTTACGTCACCTTCATATTATTTGTAATTTAAGCTCAAATTTCTGCGTTAGTTGATTTAAAACTGAATCAAGTTGAGCTAACTTGATGAAATTAGCTTGGAAGCTCACCTTCTAGTCACTCCTTGACCTACTTCACACTGGAACAACTTCATTTTTGGAAACAGCCAACCTGCATTTGTAATTATTTTAATTACGCACATAAAACCTGAGAATTTCTTCTAAACAGGGTGGAAATACAACTTGGAACACATTACTTTTCATTAATAATTAAGTTACTTATTAAAAATACCTTTGACTGTAGAGGAAAAGCTCATTTTTTAAACTTTTAAAATTTAATTTCACTAGAAGTTGTCTAAACTTAAAAACAGTGACGCAAACTGTTGATTTCATTGTTTTTGTTGACTCCAAACGATGTTCTAGAGATTGCGTTGTTACGTTACAGCGAGAAGAAGCTGATTTCTCTGTGAGGAATGAGAGATTTAGAAGCTGTGCCCCAAATCAGAAGCTGCATCTTTCGAAGGATGCAGCCTTCGTAGGACGCCAAGGCTGCATCCCTGGCATCCTGAGCGTTTCTTAAATGAGACGGTCCAGCTCAGGGGTGCCAAACAAAATACACAGTGGGCCAAATTTAAAAACTTGGACAAAGTCGCGGGCAAACATTGATATTTATTGGAAAAAAAATACTTATATATATATATATATATATATATATATATATATATATATATCAATAGAACTAGTCTTTACAGCAGCCTCACTTTGTGATATGACTTGTTTGAACATAGTCTGTTGTGAAACCAAACTTCTCTTTATCTCCTTTACTTTCTGGACCCTTTGACTCATGTCCAGGTCCTTGTACTTGTCCTGGTGTTTCATTTCATAGTGTCGTCTAATGTTGTTCTCCGTGGTTATCGCCACGTTGGCTCCACATATTAGACGGGGCTGGTTTATATCTTGTCTCAGAGTGATGCTGAGAAACTAGTCCATGCATTTGTAACCTCCAGGCTGGACTATTGTAATTCTTTATTGTCAGGATGTCCCAGTAACTCTCTTAAAAACCTCCAGCTGATCCAAAATGCTGCAGCCAGAGTTCTGAGAGGAACCAGGACCAGAGATCATATTTCTCCTGTACTGGCTTCTCTTCATTGGCTCCCTGTAAAATCCAGGATAGAATTTAAAATCCTGCTTCTAACATACAAAACTGTTAATGAACAAGCTCCATCTTATCTTAAAGACCTTGTTGTACCTTATCATCCTAACAGAGCCCTTTGTTCTGAGACTGCAGGTTTACTTGTGGTTCCAGAGTTTCCAGAAGTAGAATGGGAGGCAGAGCCTTCAGTTATCAGGCTCCTCTCTTGTGGAATCAGCTCCCAGTTTGGGTTCGGGGGGCAGACACCCTCTCTACTTTTAAGATTAAGCTTAAAACTTTCCTATTTGACAAATCTTATAGTTAGGGCTGCTCAGGACCACCTGAGCTGTTCCTCAGTTAAGCTGCCATAGGTTTGGACTGCTGAGGGATTCCCATGATGCACTGGGCTCCTCTCCTCTCTGTACTGTCATATATCACCATTACATATCACTAACCTATGTTTCCCCCCGAGGTTCTGTGTCCTGCTTGTTCTCTCCGTGGATGTCCCTGATCTGCAGCCGCTGGCCTCACCACCTCCAACCCCTACCCCAACCTCTCCTACTATCCCTCCCTCCCTCCCTCCTCTCCCCCACTCCCAACCCAACCGGTCGAGGCAGATGGCCGCCCTCCCTGAGCCTGGTTCTGTCGGAGGTTTTTTTTCCCCCTTCCCTACCATGGGGGGTTTTTGGTTCCTTCCCACCATCGCTGACTGCTGCTCAGAGGGAATCCAAAAGCAACCTGGGATTGTTGGGTTTTTCTGTTTCTTGTTTTTTCTTACAATGTTAAGCGCTTTGTGACGACTTGTGTTGTAAATATGCGCTTTATAAATAAAACTGAATTGAATTGAATTGAATTGGTCTGAATAGCAATAGGTGAGCTCCGGATATTCTGGTCCGGTTACCGACAAATATCCGAATATTTGGGTCGTGCGGCGGCGGTGGCGGCGGCGGGGGCGCGAAGGGGAAGTGTTCATGGGAGTCCGATGGCATTATCTCCTGCTGGTGGCCCAGCAGCAGTGTCCTCGCGTGCCCTCCCCACACTGTTATTAACCTTTCCCACACTCTTATAGACACTGGCTTCGATCACCGCCAATCGTTTTCCATACGTGGGTCTACTCATCTGCTGTACGCTACATATTTGATATACAATTTAAAAATCCACGATACAGTGAGACCGAGAAAAGTGAATATGGCGAGGGACTGTATATAAAAAATATTAAAAACAAAAATCACAATTTTCGGATCCATGTCAGTCAAAAAAATTAGGTTAAATTACAACATAGTCGTCTTATCCTGATCCTTGGGTAAGGATAAATTTGGCGGTCAGGGTTGCTAGGCAACAGGAGTAGACCGACTTATTTAACTAGAAAAGCCCTCAGAGAGCTCATACCTCCACCAAGCAGCTTCAGTCCACCCCCAACACAATCTCCCAGTTCACATATTTTGTATGGAACGTTACAGATACAAATGTAATTACATCCAGTTCAAATGTCCTACCAACAATGCGGCCTTCACCCCATCCAACCTAATGAACAGGCGCGGCCTCTAGCGCGGCAGCTCCTAACAGCCTCCCAGCTTCTTAGACAACCGGAGATAAGAATGCCGGCCCAACCGTGCGTATGTCGCTCAGGAAGGAAAGAGAACTCCGTCAATGTCGCTGTCTGTCGCGTGGAGACCCAAAATGTCATGTGGTCAGAGGGGGTTACCCAAAAACAAGAGTGCCCTCTGGTGGCTTTTAGAGTGAACCACATTTAATTGTCCACCTGGTTACACTTACATTAACACAAACCCTGGATCCAGACGGTGATCCGGATCAGTCCTAAAATGTCATCATTTGTTCCTTGTCCCATTTCACACATTTCCTGAACATTTCATCCAAATCCGTCCATGAGTTTTCCAATTATTTTGAACACAAAGAAACAAACAAACCAAGGCCGGCCATCACATGACCTCCTTGGCGGAACTTCATTTACTCCACTGGATCATTTACTGGTAGCGTTCGTAGACGACCAGATACAGTTAAAATGTCCGGGGGAAGAAGTCACACAAGCAAATACGGTGAATAAACACAGCATATCTTCATAAATGAGTCCAGAGTAATAACAAAGGAGTTTATGAAAGATTAGTTCACGTTATAATTTCAGCCTGAGGGCCTCGGAGAGAGCTCAGTCCAGTCCTGTGTCTTTGTTTTATATGTTTATTCCTCTTTGTGTGACTGTGTTTTACTGCATGTCTCTCTTGAATGCTGGAGATAAACTTTATTTTAGTATTAATGTTATCACTTGAGCCGTCACAGTTCGTCTCTCAGCTCCTTAAATTGCGCATTTTCCTTTTTCCCAACACATTAAATTGAGTTAAACTCCCTCTATAACCTCAGGAACCAGATAATAAGTCTCATTTCACTTCACCTGATGGACGGACGTCGGCGTTACAGCTTGTTCTCGTCCCTTTTACTCATCAGGTTCACTGCAGACGTATGATTGTGTGCAGCTTCGCTAAAAAGTAATCAGCTGCAGCACAAAAGGAACAAATAATCAGCTTTCTGATTTCACCTCCAGGCAAAGTGGCTCGCCGTGTTCCCTGAGCTATTATTGTTTTCCCCGGCAAAACCGTTCTGACCCGAGTTCTGGGGGAAAATCAATCCCTTAAGATGGTAAATAGAATATCTAATGATCAGATGGCGATCCGTGAAAGGAGCAGGACGGGGCTTTTAGTCTGAAAAGCTTCTTAGCACTGATTTGTTTTTAATTAGGGGAAAAACTGCAGAGAAAAAAAGACACCAAATAACGAGGAGAGGGCAGGAAAACATCAGCAAGAGGCAGGAAATGAATTCAGCTTGGTGAAGTGGTTGTTTATGAGGAAGCAGGAGCGTTGAGAAGAATGCCGTCCCCCCCACAATGCCTTTTAAATGGCCCTCGTCCTCACTTGTTGCTTCATATCCTGCTGTTTGTCACGCTGATTCAAAGGCTTCAGATTCAATAAGTGTGTGTTTCACTACGATCTGGATTTCCATGGTTACTGACAGAGATCTCTGCGCAGAAGACCTGAGTTCATATCGGCCCCGTCTGATGAGGATGATGATGATGATTGCTGAACACATTCGTCGTCCAGTCGGAGGAATCAGCTGGAGATTGATTCATGAAAGAGAGTTTCTTCATCTGATTCTTCTCCACAAAACGGTGCAATCTGGGCAGGAAGTACGGGAAGTGAAAGTGAAATTGAATTCTTCATGTGTGAATGTGAATCCTTCACTTTGAACCTGAACTGATGGGTTCACGTTCAGGTATAAAGAATTCAATTTCACTTCCTACTGGCACAGAATTGATCCCATAAGGAAGTGCTGCAGACTTGTCAATGTAAAGAAGAGTTCACTGTGAATGTAATGCAGCCAGAAATCTGTTTATTAGTTCACAGAGAAGAATTACGATTACATTATAATACAGTATGTATAATACAATGTGTTATGTTGCTATACATTACAATATGATGCATTACAATGTATTATGATATGATACATGATGATATGATACATTATGATACGATGCAATAAAATATAATATATAATGTTACGCTGTGATGCGATACATTACGATATGATACATTATGATATGATACATTACGATACGATAATTTATCATAATGTATCGATACATTATGATATATATGATACATTTTGATAATATACATTATGATATGATACGATACATTATGATATGATATGATACATTATATGATACATTATGATATGATACATTATGATACGATACATTATAATATGATACATTATGATATGATACATTATGATATGATACATTATGATATGATATGATATGATACATTATATGATACATTATGATATGATACATTATGATACGATACATTATGATATGATACATTATGATATGATACATTATGATACGATACGTTATGATATGATACATTAAGATATGATACATTATGATATGATACATTATGATACGATACATTATGATATGATACATTATGATATGATATGATACATTATGATACGATACGTTATGATATGATACATTAAGATATGATACATTATGATATGATACATTATGATATGATACATTATGATACGATACATTATGATATGATACATTATGATATGATACATTATGATATGGTACATTATGATATGATATGATACGATATGATACATTATGATACGATACATTATGATATGATACATTAAGATATGATACATTATGATATGATATGATACGATATGATACATTATGATACGATACATTATGATATGATACATTATGATATGATACATTATGATATGATATGATACATTATGATATGATATGATACATTATGATATGATATGATACATTATGATACGATACGTTATGATATGATACATTATGATACGATACATTATGATATGATACATTATGATATGATACATTATGATATGATATGATACGATATGATACATTATGATACGATACATTATGATATGATACATTAAGATATGATACATTATGATATGATACATTATGATATGATACATTATGATATGATACATTATGATACGATACATTATGATATGATACATTATGATATGATATGATATGATACATTATGATATGATACATTATGATATGATACATTATGATATGATATGATATGATATGATATGATATGATATGATATGATACGATATGATACATTATGATACGATACATTATGATATGATACATTATGATATGATACATTATGATATGATATGATACATTATGATATGATATGATACGATACATTATGATATGATACATTATGATATGATACATTATGATATGATATGATATGATATGATATGATATGATATGATACGATATGATACATTATGATACGATACATTATGATATGATAATTATGATATGATATGATATGATACATTATGATATGATACAATACATTATGATATGATACATTATGATATGATATGATATGATACATTATGATATGATATGACATGATATGATACATTATGATACGATACATTATGATATGATACATTATGATATAATATGATATGATACATTATGATATAATATGATATGATACATTATATGATACATTATGATATGATACATTATGATAGGATACATTATGATATGATACATTATGATACGATAATTTATCATAATGTATCGATACATTATGGTATATATGATACATTTTGATAAGATACATTATGATAAGATACATTATGATAAGATACATTATGATATGATACATTATGATACGATATGATACATTATGATATAATACATTATGATATGATACATTATGATACGATATGATACATTATGATACGATATGATACATTACCTTGGGACACAGTGCATCACGATAGGATACATTACGAAGTTGTAAATATATAACAATATATAAAAGTCATCTCAGTCATCTGTCAAACACTTTTGGAGGGTTGGTTTGAGAACATTCCTCCTTCGTTATTATAGAACATCACCTGCGTTCCTGACTACATCCTCTGAATGTTACCATTAAAACGTTATATCAACTGTACAGGAACATTATTGGAAGCGAAAAATTTCCTAAAACGTGACAAGACGGTTAGTTTTTTATGAATACTGCGACACGCTACAGGGATTAGCAGCGCAAATGTTTAATTACTCTGCAACAATGGTTAGAAAACCAAACCCAGCAGTTCACAATGCAAAGAGCTAAAAGGAAAGAACATGAGTTTCTTCCATTTTAAAGAATAAAAACGGAGGAGCACCGCTGAAAAATAGTCAAACTAAACTGGTCCAAGGTCAGAGTCACCTGACATGGCTGGAATGTTGTTTTATCAGAGTTGTTGCAGATGTTGATGGATTTTCAATGAGGGTTTCTGTATTTGTGGAAGTTTCATTACCTCCAAAGACTCTGACTAGAAATAGATGTCCTCATTCAGTTTGTCCAGTAGCTGCATCAAACCAACTGTATGCCCCCTGCTTTTCTAAATCATAAAAGATTTAGTATCTACTAATACAGAGTTCCTTCCCTTTTATTTATTTTAACATTGAGTCATAGTTAAGACATAATTTGGGTTTATGGACAAAAATTTACAAAAATACACTCTTTAAGGACAAAGTGAAAACAGATTTGTACAAAGTCATGTCAATTAATTAGAAGTATAAAACATAAAGTAGGTGCACCCCCAAATCATGATGCTGCCACCACCATGCTTCACATCATGATGCTGCCACCGCCATGCTTCACATCATGATGCTGCCTCCACCATGCTTTACATTATGATGCTGCCACCACCATGCTTTACGCCATGATGCTGCCACCACTATGCTTCAGATTATGATGCTGCCACCACCGTGCTTCACATCATGATGCTGCCTCCACCATGCTTTACATTATGATGCTGCCACCACCATGTTTCATGTCATGATGCTGCCACCACCATGCTTCACATCATGATGCTGCCACCACCATGCTTCAAATCATAATGCTGCCACCACCATACTTCACATCATGATGCTGCCACCACCATGCTTCACATAATGATGCTGCCACCACCATGCTTCACGTCATGATGCTGCCACCACCATGCTTTACGCCATGATGCTGCCACCACCGTGCTTCACATCATGATGCTGCCACCGCCATGCTTCACGTCATGATGCTGCCACCACCATGCTTCACATCATGATGCTGCCTCCACCATGCTTCACATCATGATGCTGCCACCACCGTGCTTCACGTCATGATTCTGCCACCACCGTGCTTCACATCATGATGCTGCCACCACTGTGCTTCACGTCATGATGCTGCCACCACCGTGCTTCACATCATGATACTGCCACCACCATGTTTCACATCATGATGCTGCCACCACCATGCTTCATGTCATGATGCTGCCACCACCATGCTTCACATCATGATGCTGCCTCCACCATGCTTTACGTTATGATGCTGCAACCACCGTGCTTTACATTATGATGCTGCCACCACTATGCTTCAGATTATGATGCTGCCACCACCGTGCTTCACATCATGATGCTGCCTCCACCATGCTTTACATTATGATGCTGCCACTACCATGCTTCACGTCATGATGCTGCCTCCACCATGCTTCATGGTGGGGATGATTTCAGTCTGATGGCCAAAAAAGCTCCATTTTGTTCTCCTCAGACCAAAGAACCTTCTTCCAGTTGACTTCAGTTTCCTACATGTCTTCTAGTGAACTCTCGTCCAAATGTAATAGGAGTTTATTTCACCGCTCTCCCATAAAGCTTTGGGTGGTGAAGAACAGGCAACAGTTATGTGATAGTGCTGTGTGGTTGTCAGATTGTTAGAGTCTTTCTGCATCACATATTGCAGTTTTAAATATATGAGCTTGTTAATCGCCAGCATTTAAAGCTCAGTATCTGAGCTAAGTTGTGACAAATCATCTCAGCAGAGGAATGAAAGGCGATCACATCATAATAATGACAAGGACAAAGCGTCTGTGTCACTTTCTCAAAGGCCTGCAATGTAATCCTTTTAATTAGTGTCATCCCCATTCAGCGTAAATGAATAATTGCCATATGGCAGCATATGTGGGAGTCGTGAGGGTTCACTCCAGTTAGCTAATGTCGATAGCTAATGTAGTGAAGCTCCTGCAGCAACAAAGTGTTTGAAAAACCTCAACACTTGACATCTGAGGTTGAAAATGTGTGTGCTTTGGAACGTAGAACGTAGGTGAATTTATAATATCCATGTTTTTCTTTACCTCAGAATAATAATTTGCATCTCATCCCACTGCAGAGAAATTAAGTTTATAAAGGAAAAAACAACCTGGCATCTCAATGAAAGAAGAAAATACTTGGCTGTTTGTCATTGTCTCAAGCTGGACCCAGGACTTATTGTGTATTCCTATGGAAGAAAACCAATTACAGCTGCAATTATTTCTGGTTTTTCATAAAAGCAGCCATGAAGAAGCACATGAAAACCGCCACAGACCTAATCCCCAATCAGCGGTCTGTCGGCGGAATAATAGGACAGTCTGACACACAGTCCATGCCTCCCCTCCAATTTCGACGAGAGCTCACCAGAGGGCATGTGGGAGACTCTGAGGTCAACCAGAAGACGGCTGGTTGGTTTAATGGGAGTAAAATTAAGCTTTTTGTGCTTCAGACTTAGACGCTATGTTTGGCAACACCAAATACTGCATATCATCACAAACACATCGCACTCACTGTAAAGCACGGTGGTGACATCATCATAATTTGGTCATGCACTTATTTTACGTTTTATATTTTTAATTAATTGAATTTTAATTCAAAGTCACAGCTTTACAGGAGAGTGGCAAAGAGAAAGACACTGCTGAAAAAACCTAATTAAAAAACCTAATTATTCTGGACTAGAGTTCACTAGAAGACATGTGGAGTCAACTGGAAGAAGGTTCTTTGGTCTGAGGAGACCAAAATGGAGCTTTTCGTCCATCAGGTCAGAGGCTATGTTTGGCCGATACCAAACACTGCACATCATCACAAACACACCATCCCTACCATGAAGCATGGTGGTGGCAGCATCATGATGTGAAGTATGGTGATGGCAGCATCATGACGTGAAGCACGGTGGTGGCAGCATCATGATTTGAAGCATGGTGGTGGCAGCATCATGATGTGAAGCATGGTGGTGGCAGCATCATGACGTGAAGCATGGTGATGGCAGCATCATGACGTGAAGCACGGTGGTGGCAGCATCATGATTTGAAGCATGGTGGTGGCAGCATCATGATGTGAAGCACGGTGGTGGCAGCATCATGATTTGAAGCATGGTGGTGGCACCATCATGACGTGAAGCATGGTGGTGGCAGCATCATAATTTAGAGATACATTTTTTTTATGTTTTACATTTTTAACAACTGACATTGGTTTGTAGAAATCTGTTTTAACTTTTAAATTAGTCTAATTTTTTAAATTCTTGTCCAAAAATTTAAATTATATTAACAATGAAAAGAAGTAAAAAGGACAATTTTCCAACAGGAGTGAACACTCTCCATCGGCACTGTATTGCTTTTATTGAGGAATCTTTACAACTAATTGGTGCCAAACTTCACATTGATTTATAAAGCTACTGTTGCTGTAAATGCAGTTCATTTAGCAGCTCGGCAGCACTGATGTCATCTCCATTTCCAAATGATCAACACTTTATCCGCCACCTTGAAAAAATACAGAGAAATAAAGTTTGTCAAGGAGAGAAGAAGTTGCCAAGTGCATCACAGTGAAGGAAGAAAACACTTTCACTGCTGTTTGTCATTGTCTCACACCTGACCCCGGACTTATTGTGTATTCCTATGGAAGAAAACCAATTACAGCTGCAATTATGTCTTGTTTTTCATAAAAGCAGCCATGAAGAAGCACAAGAAAGCCGCCACAAACCTAATCCCCAATTGGCTGTCTGTCGGCGGAATAATAGGACAATCTGACACACAGTCCATGTTATTTTTGTCGTTCTTTAATAACGCTTCTTAGGCTGCAGCAGAAACATGATATACAAGGCCGCAAACAATTTCCACTGCTTGTTAATCCAGTGTAACTATGTTAGGAAGGGCCAGCGTTTTATTGCCTTCGCCGACAGTATTTTTCCTGCAGCTCTGGTTTGGAAATGACTGTTACAGTATGTGGGCTCCTGTACAAAGCGAGTCTGTGCGGCTTTGTCAGTGAAGCTGGTGTCAAAGCAGTCACTCAGCCCCCTGAATGCTCCATGAAACGTCTTTTTGAATTCGCGATAATGTCGGCTGTCATCCGACTGTTCTGTAATTTCGGTCTCTGTGCAAAAACTCCAGCGGACATTTGGCAGCGTTTCAAAATTTTGGGCAACCGGATCGAGCGAGGTGTTGCTAGGCTACGGCGATGAGATGTTGGGAGTTAAGTGGACATCCAGTGGTCACTTCTTATAAAAGAGTCTGTCATGTCAGATTCTATTACTGTGGAAAATATGCTAATAAGACTCAAAGAATATGTGGGGAAAGTGGACAGTGTGGTCTCTGAGGGCTCAAAAAGGATGTCAGTTATCATTAAGCATCACTTGGCAACTAGTGTTTCATTACAGTTCAGCTTCATAACAGTCATGATATACTGTTCAATCAAAACTAAGTGACAAGATGATTAGTTTTCTATAAATACGG